>KQ963090.1:23753-41822 GCA_001563735.1 Leucoagaricus sp. SymC.cos
CCAATTATAAAGATTGGCCCCTTGTGTATTGCATCTACCAATTGGCTTTGAAGACGTTGCACAGTCGGAGTCAGTGCATCTGAGGTGTTTTAGTGTGATCTGTAGTGTCAAGTGTAGCTCCTTGGACATCCTTGTTACATTAACTTGAGTTCTTTGGCACTTGTAGTAGTTGTGGTAGCTCCATAACTCGAGTCTTGAAGTTAGAATCAATTAGTGTCTTGTGCTGCGAGCTCTCTATTACAAATGCTCTCCTGACCTGTCTAAGTCATCCCCAACCCTCTAATAACTTCACCAATCCCTCTTTATCTGTGTTTTCACTTTGAATATCCTCTCTATTGATTTATCTCCCCATGAACTTGCATTACGAGCTGCAGTTTATGATTTAATTAATATACCTTTATCCCTACACCACCAATTACATTACTGCCTCTTCAGCGATAGCCCTCTTGAACTCCACATTCAACAAATGCTGGACATTGATGTCCTCCTCCTTGGAGTCAAACTCAACCATCCAGATACAATTGCTAAAGTGATCCATAAGATGCCTATCAGGGTGAGCATCCAAAGCATCAGGCTCAAACCTCTCCAAGGTAACTGGAAGAGAATGATACTGAAGAGTGTCAACAATGGCAGACCTGACCTTCTCAATCGAGCAGCCAAGCCTAGTAAAATGGTAATGATGGGGATCAGTGCTGGGGAACTACCTCATGCCAAGCAATTGCTTGGTTGAGTGCATAGGTAACAGAGTGAGGACCCAGTATGCCACCTGAGACCTCAATTTCTTAAGATGCAGATGAATGGGGATGAGGCCCACCAACGCCTCAACCCCGCCTGTAGGAGAGGTGCAAAAAGCACCTGTGACCCAGATTGCAGCCTGGTGCTGCATCTTGTTAAGAGAGGTGAGATAAGCCTTATGAGGGTGAAGCTCATGACATCAAAGACAAAAGCTGTACATGGCAATGGGAACCACACACAACCTGTAAAGCAGACGCTTTTGCTTAGGAGAAAAACCCCTAAGCAAGTTCCTGAGCATCCCCATGGCATGAACTGTGGAGATAGCCTTGGTGGAGTAATAGCAGACATGCTCACAAAACATGAGCTGTCTGTCGAAATAGAAACCCAAATATTGCCAGAATGGCTTGGGGTGGAGAGAAGTGTCTCCAGTATATGAGGCATAGCCCAGGTCAATAGAGGGATTATCATCTCCCTTCCAACGTGAAAAATGAAAGAGTTCAGACTTGTCATGCTCAAGGACAAGCCCAAACACCACAAACAAATCAAACATAAACCTGTATGCACCCTAAAGGTGCACCAGGTTGTCAGCCAACTCCTTGGCTTGGGCAATGAGAGTACTATCATCCACATAAGAAAGAACATCGCACTCCAAGTGTGATGCCCGCAAATCGAAAATCTTGAGCACTAGCACAAGATATATAGCAGAGAGAACAGGGAAGAGGGCTGACCCCTGCCCAACCCCCACATCCACATTGTAAAGACCCAAGGAAAAGGAATTCCAAAGATACTTGGTCTTCCTCCCCACCAGATAAGAGGCAAAGAACTGGCACACATTTGCCAGGAAATCCTGCCTCGCCAAGATTGCCATGAGCATATCATGGTTCAAAGACAGGAAGAACTGAGTGATGTCAAAAGTGACTATGCTTGTCTTGAGACCCTTAGCCCACCCTGCCTTAACTAAGTGAGTAAGGAACAAACTAGCATCCTCAGTCAACTGCTGTCAGATACTGCCTAGCTGATTCAAATGGAAGATGCCATACTTGATGCCATCAAACTGAAGATGCCTGGACAGCATCTTCTCAATAAGCTTCCCAATCATGTTAAGCAGAACAATCAGCCTAAACAACTTGGGAGTGGAATAGGAGGGTTTACCTGGCTTAGGGATAATCACGGAAACTGACTTCTTAAAATGAGACAGCCAATACCCAACTGCAAGGCAGGTATCAGCCAGAGACAGGAACTTCCCAATGATGGAATCATCAGAGAGAAGCTCCTTCAAATGGACCTACATAACATGGTCCAGACCAGGCAAGAAGTGTGAAGAGCATGCAGACAGTGCCTCCCTCACTTCCAGCACCAAAAAGGGAACCCAGTCCCATTCCACAAGCAGGGACAGTTCCTCCAATACCGTGATGTCACAAGGCTGCCCCAAGGTGGCATTATAAGTCTGGTCAAGTGCCCTCCACAGGGCATCAATATCATGGCATGACTCCCCCTGATGCGAGATAGCCTCACATGGCAGGAGCAGGTGGAGTTTCACCCAGGCCATAAGATCCCAAGGCCTCTGGTTCTCAACAGCAACTTCTTGGATGTGGTCATCAAAGAAGTGCCACTTAGCAAGATAAGAGATCTTGTGAAAAGCTTTCCAATCCTGGGGGTCATGTGACTCCCAATACTTGGCAATAGTAGCAGAGCACTCATTGGTCCACCATGACTGAGAGCGCCCTGTGACAATGACCTTCTTTGCATGAGCATTCCATACAGAGGACAAGACCTCAGCCACTGCAGAAGCAGCAGCCTCAATCTGATCAGAAGAAGACAGGTCCTCCACATCCAGGGACCTGAGACTAGTGGCAAGATTGATCAAGAACCCAGACTCCTCCAGGGACTCTCTCGGGATCACCATGCAGGAAATCTGAATATTAATCTCAGACAAGAGTAACAAAGTGGAGATTGGAACATGATCCAATGGTCCCTGTCAATCGAGATCCAATCTAGGCAGATCAGATACAGATACAACTGGCACTGTGAAGACGAGATCAATTACAGAGCCTGCAAGATCTGGGTTGTGAGAAATATGAGTCAACCCAAAATTAGAAGGCTGGGCCCACTCGAGCCCAATGTCAGAAGCCAGCTCCAAAAGGCACTGGGCAACCAAGGGGTGCGACATGCAGGATGGATCCCACACCTCCAAGTGACAATTAAAGTCACTGCCCATGTAAATAAAGGCAGGCAGCTGATCGACATCCCTAGCCAGGAGGTTGATCACTATATGAGCATCATCAGAGTAGACATTGAGAAGATTCACCATCCCATATGGCATAAACAACAAGAGGACAAAGAGATTGCAATGATCAATGATGTCTCTCTGCATAGAGGGGTGTAACACAGCCAAGCGCCTATAGATGTAAGCCATGATGTGAGGGTTCTGCCTGTTGGTAGGTGGCCTTACCATATAGAGCCAGTCAGGGTGCCTGGGAGCCCCCATGACATTGTCACCCTCCGTAGAGGTCGTCGACACCATTTGTCTTATCATTCTCCAGGGCAGTTCTTGGAAAAACAAAATATCAAAATTGTCCTTGAGCACCTCAAGTACATAGTCAACATGCATGTAGTTACGATTAACGTTCTGCAAGAAAATACAAACATCCCTAATCACACCTCCAGCAGACCTAGTGGGGCCTCTAGACATGAGAGAATGAGCACTGAGAAAATGTTGAAAGATAAACATCAGAACGACAACGTACCTCCTGATACTTGTGGCAGATCCAGTCCTTGATAATACTCTTATTGTCCAGGCTTGTGATTGGGCTGATAACCTTATATACCTGAAGTAGGCTTATGAGTTTATATTTGAGCTTTTTATGGTATTCAGACTTGTGCTGGAGCATAATAAGTCTAAGCTCTTCTATTTCTCTCACTGTAAGAACAATGATAACCTCTCTTGACTTAGGATATGCTTCTTATATGGGCAATTCTCCTCTCTGCTCTAAGGTCTTCTGAAGATACTTGAGATTTTACTTTGATCACCAGCTCAATTTCCATGAGCATATGCAGTATTACTTGACTAAGGCTATCTCCACAGTACACACCATGGAGATGCTTGACAATTTGCTTAGAGGCCTCACTCCTAAGCAAAAGTGTCTGCTTTACTAGTCATACATAGTACATATAGCTTCTGTCTCTGATATCATGGGCTACATCCATATCAGGCCCATCTCACTTCTCTTAACAAGATACAGTGACAGGCTGCTATTTGGGTTACAGATACTTTTTACATCTCCCCTTCTAGTAGAGTTGAGGCATTGGTGGGCCTCATTACTATATATTTATATCTTAAGACATTGAGGGCATGTGCAGTGTATTATGTCCTCACTCTGTCATTTACCCATTCTACTAGACAATTTCTGAGAACTTATGATTTTCTTAGTACTGATTCTTATTGCTACAATTTTACCTGGCTGGGCTGTTCTGTTGAGAAGGTTTGGTCTGCTGTCATTAATACTCTTTCATATCTTAATATACCTGTTATCTTAGAGATCTTTGATGCTGATGTGCCAGAGACTTATCTTAGACAGTAGCTTATAAACTAGTTTTCAGACTAGATACAGCTCACTGAGTTCTCCCCCAAGGAGGAGGATGTCAATATGCTGCATATTTTGAATGCTAAGCTTAACCAGGCTATCATACTCAATGACTGCATTGTTATGACCACTGATACACTACTGGGTCATAATAAGGCTTTCCAGGCTATGTCTGCAGCTTGGGTCTAGACTAGTAGCATGTCTGTCAGACAGTCTTGCCAGACTGCTAGTAGAGTTACTACCCTAGATGCAGAACTCCATACTATTCAGATGCATGTCTTTGTAGCCTGTGTACAAGAAAGCACTCATCATGTTGTTTTATTTACTAATTGCCCAGCCTTAGCCAGACAGATAGTAGACTTCTCAGTCAACAGTGGGCAGGCTCAAGCCCTACTTATTTGTCATCATCTTGCTAGATAGCTTGAGAAAGACTTCTCTTGCATCTTTGCTTTTATACAGGTTCACTCCTTATTGGAGTAGCTGTTATATCACATAGTCTATAAGTATGTTACAGACTCTGCTACTCAGGAGTTGGTGGGAGCTCACCCCTTCACTACTCTTAACTATCTTCATATAGTCAAGGCTCAGGCCTGTTGCAATGAGTGGACTAGGCAGTTTACTTGTACAAGCTTCTCTAAGAGAGATTTTTTGCACCTCACTGATGTGGGTGGCAAATATATAATGCCTACTTACCTCTCTAGGAGTATATAGCTTAAGCATTTGCATAATTCCCTGCTTTGTGCACAGGTGTGCCAGGCAGTTCTTAAGCATATCTCTATTGGAGAGTTTAAATACTAGTTTAAGCTCTCTGCTAATTATTCTTACCCTTGCAAGTCTGTGTACTTATAGACTTATGAGTATATCTTAAATAAGTGTACTGACTTCAGTAATCCTTAATGCTTTCCAAAATGTTGGAAGGAGTTGCTCAATTTTTGTAAGGAGAACTCTAAGGTATTCTTCTTTACACATCTCTCTAGGAGATAACAATGACATGGCCACTCTTTGGCAGTCACTGGGTTTTCTGGGAGTCTGGCATTAGCAGTTGATGGAGACTGTGCTAGTCTTGCTTTAGTGCTTTATAGGTACTGATAGTGCTGCAGAGGGTAAAAGCTTATTATCTGCTTTTTTATTTACTTCTGGGTGTAGAGAAAGCTTATTTTATAGTATAAGCTGTCACATTCAGCTGAGCTATAGAAGATTTTTCTCTCATAGAGTACTGTAGATACAAGTTTTATATTTGCAATTAGACTGCTATAGCACACTAATATATAAATTTATCAATTAAAAAAAATACTCAAAGATAATGGTAGTATGTGAGAAAAAAAAGATATTAGTCATAGTAATTAGCTTTTACATTGTACACTATAGTTCTCATATTAAAAATATCTTTAACAAGTAAAATAATTACTATTTTTAATTTATATAAATATAAAAAACTATTCTATTGTTTATTATTATTACAGCTATATTTTATTGAGTATAATTATTCAAAATAAGATATATTTTTGATAGTATATTTTTAAATTATAACTTATCTTATATTGAATCTGTATTTGGTAGTAGTGCTATCAGTCTGGCTTTTAATATAAATAATTATTTATAATTTTCCTCAGAGTTTGTTTTTAGCTAATTTAACTATAAAGTAAGAATTATATCTGAGACTATTTTTGCATCTGAGGTCAATATATCAGTTAGATAAAACATTTATATTTGATATATATATGTGATAAAAAGTCAACTAGCAAGCTTTCAAAATCTCAAACAATTCAAGTCACACATATTTTCTCTTATTAAAAAGAGTAAGAAGTGTAAGCTTAGTGACTCTATGTCTGAAGCTGATAAAGAAAGCATCTTTTCTATTTTATTTTAATTCATAAATTTGTATAGCAGTGTGTGATAGCAGTTTACTTCTAGGTTATAGATGTCCAGGGACTATGATAAATATATGTAACAAATCTAGACTATATAAGATAAACTATAGCTAATCCAAGAGATGTCCATCTAAACTTGAGTCTGATTTCCCTACCCTCCAGCTACCAGCTGAACAAGTAGTACTTAATCTAATAAATATGATCAGGAGGTGCTTAGTGAGTTCACCAATACTGGAAAGCCATCCTATCCCAATGCTCATCCTCCTGCCTCTTAGAAGTTGCACCTGATGCAGCTATCTGCCCCACTCAGTCCCAATTAGCCTTACAGGCCAACCAGTCCAAGTTAAAATAGTACCGCTAGTATAGGCACTTTTAGTCACTCATACTGTGCTTATCTCCATAGTTCACACAGTGAGCAGTGTAAGAGCATGGGGCTCTCTCCATAGTTGCCAGCACAGAGGGGTTAGCTATGGGATTACTATGACAACAGCCAGCAAGAAGACAATGATTAGCCTCAGAATGAGAACTAGAGCACCATAGACATTGAGAAGCCTATGACCTACAAGTATGAGTAGAGTAAATACAGCACCAATAACACTGGCACATAGGGACACCAGCATGGGACTGAGCTACCTGCATGGGACAGGAGGCTAGACCAAATTGGAAGGAGGAATTTATCAGGTGTTTAGTGGAAGTATCTAACTGAGAGTCAATGACATTGAACCAAACCATAGCCAAGTCTGAATGCACAGAATTCCACATAACCTAAGAGGCATTTGCAAGGACAAAGGAGGGGGCCATGTGTGACTTGGCCATGACACTCCTCATATAATCTGAGTCCACAAGATCTGTGGTACCCAGGTAAAAATAAGAAACATTAACAATCTTAAGATAAGATTACAATGAGAGGAGGGAAGCCTGGGCCTGATGGCCCAGGTGTTTGTGTACAGCAGAAGCAACTAGCTAAATTTCTTCAGCAGTCACAACATAGAAAGTGAGGAGAGAAATCCCCCCATAAGCAGCAACATAAGAATCAATCCAAAGATTGCCCTTGGCCAGGGTGTAGTTGGCAATGCCTACCAGAGAAGTAAAAGCTGAGGCAGAAATGACCACCTCAGACTTGACAAGAATCAGCCTTCCTAGCAACAGTAGACTTAACCTTCTTATGAGAAGACAGGGGAGAGACAGAGGCTTGATGCATTGTAATAATGTAATCAGATAGCAAATCAGGAACAGTCTTAGCCAAATTGACCAAGGCTGTGATGTTGTGAACAGGGTCAGCATATGACCCTCTGAGGGCTGGAGCTGAGAAAGGAGCAGAACACTTTAGAGACCTAGGTAGCCTGGGAGAGGCTTGAGGGTGGGGAGCTGGAGAACAAGCAGTGGTCTCTGAAAAAGGCTCACATATGGACTGTAGAAGGAAGGGAGGTGCCAGATCAGCTAACTTAGCTGATCTGTGGATTTAAGAGCTTGAAGGTGGCCAGAGGGAGAGCAAGGCAAGCACTTTCTGCAAACTGGAGGGGGAGCCAGTGGGAACAGACATTCTGAGAAAAGGCAGCTCATGTCACCCTTTAGAAATAAAGCCCTTCACAAACTGACTGAGCTTGAAAGCAATGTGAGCCTTGTCCTCCTCAACAGCTCAGAGCTTATCTTCTCAGGAGTTAAGTGTAGTAGAAATGTCATTGAGAGCACCCATAATGTTGTAGGAGTTGTCAGTGGAGAGGATATCCCTGCTGGAAGGAACTATGCCAGGACAAGTCTATGGGCAGAGAGTAGGGGTGGGGGTAAAAACTAGCCCTGACTCTATGCTGGTAGGAACTTTGTAAAAAGTTGGGGTAAGAATACCCTTTGGGGTCTAGATAGTAGCACAAGGGGCAACCCTTGGTGTATGGGAAGTGAGACCTGCCTGGGAGGCTCTCCTGCAGGCACACTTATCCAGCTTAGACATAGATAGCATGGGGGATTCAGGCTTAGAAGGAGCAGGTGTAGAGGGCAAAGACATCCAAGTGTCACTTATATTAGCAGTAGTGATCTCCTTATCAAAACTGGTGTCTCTAGCCTAAGAGAGACACAAAGAACCAGCCTGACCACCACTGGGATTGTCAGACATAGTATAGACAAAATGTATATCAAAATCTCAATAAATTGATAGTAATAGTATGTGGAAAAGGAGGGCTAGTTAAAGAAAGCATCATGCCATTCATGTCACACAATACCTTCAATCTATCAGATCCTAGCCTTATAGTTGATGAGAAGGACATTAGTTAAAACTGACCTATAAAGTAAGTCTTAGCTAAATGCTACTCCTGGTACTGTATTAAAAGTTTGATGTGACTATATATTGCACCCTATCACATACACATCAGCACCTACATTCTCAGAAACACTCTTGTGACATATACATCAAGAGTCACTCTATATTTCAATGATGTAGAGAGAGAGAGATGGCATGAAATAGTTAGTTGAATAGATTATTATTAATCTTCAAGTACTTTGGCTACTTTAATTTAATGTTCTTGCACCAATGGGCTCTGACAATCCTCAGTTTAAGACAGTAATTGAAGCAGCTAGTATAATAGAGCAGTATTGGACACTAGGCTCAGGTAAATTGATATTGCAGCAGTCTAATGCAGTCAGCTAGTAGTTTTTCTCACATGTCAAATAGTATATATATATTGAAAGTGCAACTTGAAGTATTGACAGTCAAAGTATGAATTAACAAATATGATATGACAGAACATTATAGTAGTTGGCTATATTATATAATGATACTGTAATTCAAGTAATTAATGTTAAAGAGGACATCAATAGATATAGTAATATTTAGCTGTGACAAAGCACTTCTGGATGCACTATACTGGATGATATTCTATAAGGTTTGGAAAACTAGATGTAGATTCTAGATTTATACAAAAGAAAAGGTCATTCAATGTCAAGCAAGCTGTTGTCCAAATTAGTACACTTATCATTTAGATCTTAAATATCTGCTTACTCTAACCTTTAGTCTGGAAGAGGTCTACTCCCCTTTCTCTAGATTCAGATGCTCATAATAGACTGCAAATTGAGTCTCCAACCTATTATGTGCAAGATTCAATCTGGAATTAAGGTTGTCATTGGACATCTGATCTCCCATCTCATCTGTCTCTGTAGCAGCAGCAGAGTCTCCTGTTTTCTTGTAGTGAATTCTCCTTGCTTCATGTACCAGCATCTTATATAGCATCTCTTGATGTAGTGTGTTATATTTTGAAAAGAATTCTGGATCACCAAACAACAAACATCTATAGTCAATTTTACATGGAAACAAATTCAAAAATTGGCCACTACATGAAATTGAGAACAGACAACATATTTTTTTGGAATGTAGAGCATTTCCTATGCAGACAGACAATGATTAGTCCACTGAGTGAGCAGTGGTGAAGAAAGATATATACCTATCATCATGACCAAAGCTTAGTTGTTTCTTTCTTCATATAATCTTTACCATGGCATGCCTATATGTGGATTTGGATAAAAGTCAGCATGTATGAGGTACTGTTGACATTGGACTCAACAGGCAACACAGATACATTGGGGTTCTTAAGATGCATAGAGCAACTAGCAAGCTCCAGCCATGATGACCTTGTCCTCCTCATCAATCATCCTTTGAAATTGATGAGCAAATACTTGCTAAAGATGAAAAAACTCTTCACAGTCATATAAATTCTCTTCCCCAATGTTTACCATTGCCTCTAAAAGGAGTACAGAGGGTACAATGTTATTGCACTCATAACTTGGGAGTCAATGTTATCTCATGATGACATATGCCATCTGAAAATAGAATATTACAATAGATTTAACCAGGTAGTTACGGTTTACTAGATCTGGTCGAATATTTCGGAGAACCAAATTCAATAAGGTTTAGAAACGGATTTATGTTTCTAGACCTTACGGAGAGTCATCCACTATTAATTGTGAGTATTTGCTCGTGTTATGCATCAGATTGCGTGACATGTTACACATGAGAGAGACCCCAACCGCTTGATCACATCAATCCGATGTCAATTTTAACCAATCACTGGGCTGGCGAGTCAATACCCCACATGACTTATTGAAACTTTATCATGATAATCACGATAATCATCCAATATAATCATAATCAGGTCGGAATCTTTGAAAACATTTCAGTATGTTTTCAATAATACGGCTGCCGTATTGACTCACCGGCCCAGTGCAATGTCCTTCTCGCCAACCGTAGTAGCCGGTTCCATACTCATGGATGTGTCACCTCTGCAGTCCCCATCAAAGAGGAAGCGTGTTCAGGTGGCGGGAATATCAGAGTCCGATGCTTCTCGCACCATCGATGCATCGATGACACAATGTCAATTGGACCGCGGCCCGGGGACAAGATTTGAGAACCACAATGGAGGAAGAGGATCAGGATGCCCCATAGAGGAATGCAGCAGAGGAATGCATGGTTCCATCTTCTTCTTCTGCAGAGGTTCTCATGAGTAACTGTGCACTGGGCCGGCCAGTCAATATCCCACATGGCTTATTGAAACTTGCTCATGATAATCACAATTGGTAATGTTTCAGTGTAAGTTCAATTATACGGCTGCCGTATTGACTCACCGGCCCTTTGCATGAGAAAGCTTGTCTATTCATCATCCCATGGACACTTCTTGTTTAATTACTCTTAGATTCTTAATTCAGGCTCTCTGTTTCACTGGTGCATACCCAAAAGAGCTGAATGGCCACCAAGCCGCATGGGCTGCCAGAAAGTACCGGGTCATAGACTACTGCTGGAATCAATTCTTTGTGAACTGACAGTCAACCTGGAGTAACTTTTTGTCTCGAGACTACAGTTACATTTCCTCCCATTGATTCCGGGCGCCAACGCGTGATTAATTAGCTTTAGGCAGCCACTAATTACTATGTCACACTTTGTCATAATTTGACTGCCCTTAACAACATCCGCACAGCTTTTACTACCCGTAGGACCTCGAGCTGCAAACATGTTCTTGTTGGAGACTCGGTCCTGTCCGATGCTCAATCCGCCGGTCAGCATGTCAATTTTGACGTGCCGACGCGGCTGGTGGGCGCTCCGTTGAGCTTCTCACTCCGGCTTCCCATACGTTCTGGTATGTAACCCATACGGTTGGCGAGAAGGACATTGGTTAAAATTGATATCAGATTGATGTGATCAAACGGTTGGGTTCTCTCTCACGCGTAGCATGTGACACAATCTGATGCATAATACAATCAAAATTAGCATAACCCATCCAGAAGTGCCTTGTCACAGCCAAATGTGGTGGAAGCATTGTACCGAAAGCGCGTGTCCTCGATCCTCAGTTCGAATCCCACTAATCTTGCAATTTCGGTGAGGGCGACAAAACATATAGTCACATCAGATTTATCACGCGGTATCAGGACCTAGTGGCACCTAGCCGAGACTTGCCTTACCGGTCAGTCTTAACCAATGTCCTTCTCGCCAACCATAGCCCGATTTCCCCGTTTTCGTCACACAAGTGTGATCACAACGTCAGAGAGACTCGAGCCCAAAATTTTGGAGCCTGGGATATAAATATCTCCTCTCATCAGATTTTATGGCGCAGATGATGTGGTGCTCAAGACAATGTCTTCTGAGTGCTGGTTGAATAGCTCGGCACAGCCCAGGAATGCAATGAAATATCCGATCTCAAGACGATCAAACAGTCCTTAGGGCTGTTCAGCAATGCTAATCATAAAACAGTTAGATTAGCTTAGAGGAATCCAGTAAATAGACAAACCCGTAGATAGTCATCGATGGGTTCATGCCGATGTCCCGCTAACATTAATTTCGGTCAGGAACCTTATTTCTTCCGCCTGACATGTAATCAGAAGTGTCCTCATCAGAACGCGAACACAGAAAACTACAGATGCCATTTCCAGCTCGGGAGATCTCTTTGGCCAAAAGGAGTGATATGAGTTAGATGAGACCTGAAGTCATAGGTGAAGGTGAAAGCGACTACCGCGAACTTGCACCATGGCCACAGAGTTACTTGGACTTCTCATTGCGCTGGTTTCTTCTTGTACTCTATGGGCTTTATTCTATGATGGTCACAACCATCCGCCAGGACCACCGGGCATCCCTTTCATAGGTAAGACCAAATGAATGCCTATCACGATCTCGAGTTCAAGGCTCATGGAACGAACTCCTCAGGAAATACACATCAGGCACCCAGACCATTCTCGTGGAAATGGTATGAGGAGTTGATGAAACAATACGGTAAACTTCAGGCTTCTTAGGCGATACGGGGAGCTCGATTGATATTTTGTATGAAGGCAAAATATTTCGTCTCCGCGTATTGAGGGATAACTTCATCATTCTGAACGATCCCAAAGTCGCCGAGGACCTGGTACAAGTATTTCTCGTATGAATGAAACGCGTTTTCTAAGTGGTTTGATTTGCAGCTGGGCCGCAGGTCGACTAATTATTCCTCGAGAAAATTCTTGCCGTATGCAGGATTCTACAGATCGGGCGATCGACGAATGATCCTCATGGGATATGGAGAGGAATTCGTGAAGCAGCGTGCGGCTATGCAGATGCTCTTTCGACCGCAGGGTAGGTTTTACCTATGCGAAATCATTGCAAAGGCTGACGATTACCTTGGAGGTGTCATTTCCAATAGGGCTCGCCAGGAGCAACAAGCAAAGAAATTCCTCTTTGATATGTTGACCACGCCTGAGGATTACGCCCTCCACCTCAAGAGATACTCTGCTGGTATTGCACTTGGAGTTGCATGGGGCATGTCGATAGAGGCAGCGGAGGAAGAGACTTTCAATCTTATCAACAACACGGCAGCTGTTGGTGCGGATGTGCGTACTTTTTGCTCATTTCATTCCATTCCTCTTATTTCTGTTGTTGAATCAAATGGGACTAGCTCTTCCCTGGATTATGGCTCGTGGACATGTTCCAATGGCTCGACAAATTTCCTAGCTTCCTTGCACGATGGCGCCCAGGCGCGCTCAAAAAACACGAAGATGAAATCAAACTTTTCACACGATTTGCGGGCCACGCCATCCCTGATGCACCTCTTGTCCTACAAACAAAACCTCTCGTGGCGCAGTTGTGGGAATCACAGGATGAGTCGAAGTTGGATGACCGCAGCATCCTATACATCGGTGGTAGTGTTGGAGAAGCTGGGTATGTCCCTCGATAAATTGATGGTATTTCTCTCCTAGGCTGACAAGCTCTGTGCCGCATAGAACAAACACTACCGCTTGTTCCATACATTGCTTCTTGCTGGCATGTGCCACTAGACCAGATGTGGTCGAGAAGGCACAAGAGGAGTTGGATCGTGTAGTCGGTGATAGGCCGCCAACCTTCAACGACTTCAACAGCCTACCTTACCTCTTTGCGGTGGTAAAGGAAGTCCTACGTTGGATCCCCGTAAGTCACCAGCAGATCACATAAATCAAGAGAACTTGATTTGACAAGTTTTCAGGTTACGCCTTTATCTTTTCCTCACTTGGCATCTGAAGATGACGAGTATGAAGGATACTTTGTACGCATCATTTTCTCACTCTGAAATCGACCCTAACTCTTATTTGTCAGATTCCTAAAGGTAGTCAAGTAGTGGTAAGGCCAAGTGTTTGACAACATTCGCAGATCATCTAAGGACTACTATAACAGGCCTCGATCTGGAATATGCATCGGAGCCCTGAGCTATTTTGCGAACCGTCAAAGTTTGAACCAATGCGCTGGTACGACCCTACGCCATCTGGTACACTGAAAGAGGACGCTTCGTTGTTTAATGGCGTGTGGACCTTCGGATTCGGGCGAAGGTATAACGACATTGACCTGGGGATCATTGCCAGTGCTAACTATTGGCATGTTTCTAGAGGATGTCCTGGCAAACGACTCGCTGTTGATTCGGTCTGGATTGGGGTTGCTCATCTCCTTTGGGCATTCAATGTTGAGGACAAGGATCCGAAGGCTGCGATGACGCGAACCCCGGAAGAGGTTGATGCCAACCTTTGCTGGAGGGATGCTGTGAATATGTAAGATCATCTCCCTCAGCCGGTGAATGAATTTTCTGATAAAAGGAACGTATTCCAGTGAGCCAAGGATGTTGCACATCAAGATTCTTCCTCGTAGCCAGGAAAAAGCAGACAGGGTCCAAAAGGAATTGGCGGCATTGAAGTCAAATTAAACAGCTTCCTTGTCCTGATGGCTCCCGTGGACTCGGGTTTCTCCCATATTTCGACACGATTCCTTTGTAAATATGTGACCGAGTATGTTCAAATTAACAATTGGTCACTGGACAGAAGGCGGGAGGAGGGACGCACCAGTAAATAAGAACAAACGAGACGATGTGCCAATCCGTTCGGATTTTGAAAATATGTTATTTCGAAGCAGTGCTTCGGTCGTGTAAGCTCCCTCTCCATATTCGGTGTGTTCCTGATGCGTGCTTACCGATCTGATCCTGTGTTCCTTGCCAATTAAAAAGGTGCTCGAACCTGTAGAACTCTCATCGCATAGTCCACACCGATTCGGCGATGTCTAATACCGTTCGCCATGGATCTTGCCTCTGCAAGAACGTGAAATTTGAAGTTACTGGTGATCCCTCAGCCCTCATCGTATGCCACTGCAACACTTGCCAGAAGATGACGGGTTCTGCATTTATGTCGAACACCTTTTTCAAACCGGAGGTATGTACCATGCCAAAAATCATGAGAGACAGATTCGACCTAGGTCACCTATACCTCTGCCAGCAATACAAATTTACTGCCGGGGAAGATCTCTTGACACATTACCGCGATACCACGACCGACAGTGGGAAAGCCAAGATCCTTTCGTTTTGCTCAAAGTGTGGTACACCCATTAGGATTACCAACGATGGTGATCTCAAATATGTTATGCTCGCCCCGTCTGGTGCCTACGACGAGGCCGTCCCATGGGGTAACTATCCGGTCTTGACCCCTCATGCCACAACTAACCCCTCATTGAAAGGCCCTACTGTGGAGAATTATGCCAATAAGAAACGAAAATGGCTCAACGAAATCACTGTTCGTGAGGATGGATGTATAGCCGAAGCCATTTGAAATACCAATTCTGTTTTACCTTATAACTGACATCCAACGGAGTTGAATAAGAACAGTCCGAAACCCCACCGTCTATGTCAAAAGAAAAGAACAAATCACTCATCCGCACACGAACTTCTGCAAGTTTTGGATCCTAAAATTCAACAGAACCAGCTGAACTTATGAATGGGTAGGGGGCATCTTCTGCTGTTTCGATCGCTATCATTGGAAAAGAACAAGTTATGCGACACACGCCGCTCTTAGGGGTTCATGCATTATGACCGGATATGATGAAATCTATATTATTTGGCTTCCTAGTTTCCTACGGTGCAATTTGAGTTGGCAATCATATTGTGATCGATTCACGATTGTGGTGAAACCCGAAGGTAGTCAGCTACCATTCCAGCAAATGTGATCAACCCTAGATTCCCGTTCGACTGTACACAGAGGTTGGGATAAAGTCTCTCAGTATCAACTAGCCGGAAATACTCACCGTGAACTTCTCCCAGCAATCAGCTGGTATGTTGGGTTTGAGCGTTCCAAGTTGCCACAAGAGGTGCAGTGATGTGCCACCGACGCTAATTACGTAGTAAGGCCATCCCTGCTGGTTGAGATACCCGGCGTAGGCAATGCCGCCAACAAAGCCACAGGCAAAAAGGGAGAGAATTTGTCGGATGTAGTCTCCGAATAGGAGAGATGTGGATTTCACGCCTGCCTTCACATCGTCTTTCTTATCCTACAGTTGCGAAAAGTCAATAACGGGCATGGCGCACACCCAAGTAGATCGGTAAAATATAATCTAACCTGACAGCCGTAAATAGTGTCATAGACCATCGTCCAACTAGAGACGAGTTCAGTGCATCTTGCCCAACCTCAGAGACAGTGTCCATACCAGATGGTTCCCGTGAAAAAGACCGCAGGGACGGTGTGGTCGTTGCTGGGAAACAGGATTACCCAAACAACCACGAACCCCCAATTCATAGTAAGTCCTGAAAGATCTGTAAGTGGCGGCTTTCGGGCGGGATAACTAGGTAATGTTTACCTAGCCATGCTTGCGGCCAATTCGTATAACGTTTCATCAGGGGGTACAATCCGTGAAGGGGGAAAATGCCAAAGAAGCCGACCGCGAACCTGAATCATAGTCAGACTGGAGTTTTACCGAGGCAAAGGAGATGGACTACTTGAATGTATTATTGACACATGATAAAATTGCAATACATGTTGCGAGCTGAAGAAGAAGACAAATGATAGCGCCTTTCAAAGAAATGGCACCAGAAGCCAGAGGACGAGTCTTGGTGCGTTCTAGGACACAGTCAATGTGATGCTTGGGCACGTCATTCTTATACCGTTAATCAACCTACCGACTACGATTGAGAACTCCTGTTAGCGGGGGGGCTGCGAAACATTAAAACGCAAAGAATTTCACCTAAACGATCAAAGTCACGGTCGCAGATGTCGTTGATGACGCAAGCTGTGCTGTGTACCAAGGTACTTGCGAATGCATAAAACGAAAAACGAGGAAGAAATTCAGTTGGCACCATCGACGTCCGGTAAGCAACCATTGCAAGAGCCCAAGCTAAACAAGTTGTTAATTAATGCTAATCATTCTAGTCTAGGTCGAGGAATACGAACCACACGGCCAGAAGACGAGGATGGAGCCTGCAGGAAATTTGTGGAGTCGGTTTAGTTCATAGTAGAGTCGGATTTGGGATTTTTGAGGGCAAGTGGAAGTGTCGGACGGTTTTGATAATAGGGAGGCTTGCTCAGAAGTCTCGGCGGCCATTCCAATACCAAGAGAGCTTATTCCTTGCCTTTGAATCTTGCCGTGATTCGGTGTGCCTTTTATGCAGGTAAGCCCTTGGACAAACCTGGCCACCCAGGTAGCTGAGACAGCAAATGCATAGACATAAAAAGGTCGGTTTTGATTATAGACCACGTTTCTTCGGAGTATATCTCCGGATCTCACACTGGCCGGTTGAGATTCACTTATGCAAAGATGAGATGAGATTGATACAGTAGTCCTCATTTGAATCCAGAGAGGGCACAACGACGAGCATATGCTTGAGCCTCCCGTTCCGTAGAAATCAGATTCGAGGGAGCCCATAGTAAACCAAGTCAATGGGGCGATCTATTTGAGATTTGAATGGGTCAATCAATGATTGGCTAGCTTCCTAGGATTCATTGAAAAGCTTGCATCCGTGTATGGAGCCAGAAGAGTGGGTATGGCTTGGAATAACTGCGAAGCGACGTGAAAGCCCGGACCTTCCACGGTCGGGGTGACGTCGTGACCGTGGTTCAACGGTTAGGGTTCCGCTTGGAAAAAAGATCTAGCTCATCAGGAAAAGTTCCCTTTCCTTATTTATAGCTATAAGCACCGATCAGCCCAATAAGGAAGCACGATTTCAGATTCGTCCTTATTCTATCCTTATTTCCCTTGTTTCATGGCAATCAGGATGCGACCTACAAATCCACTCCGTATTCACACCCAAAAAGGCACAATAAGTAGCAACAAAATGAAATATTATTCTAGTATTCTGTAGAGTACGAGAATCTGTTCGGAAAAGGATTTACATAAAATACATCACAATTGTCAAGTACAGAAGCTGATCCCCACTCGGGAGGCACAGAAGGACCGAATTTCGGATACAAATGGATACTTTGAGTGATATAGTTAATAGGAATAATGCTTGCCTTGTGGCAACCATGCTCTATGTCATTTAGTGTTGTGCCAGCCACAGCTTTGATGACCATCACGGTCAGCGGATGCTATCCATCAGCAGCTTGCTGCCAGCTGCTGGCATCCCGGCAGCTTTCCCGCGGTTGGCCAGGGTCCTAGG
>KQ963090.1:48330-61281 GCA_001563735.1 Leucoagaricus sp. SymC.cos
AGTTTCTTGCCCCCTGTTAAATCCTGATGGCACTTGGAGATCTTTTGTCTTTGTTCCTCCTGGAGCAGAGGTGCCTGTAAATTGGCATTCTCATGGAACTTGTTCTGCTCCACAGAACACTTCAGAACAACAAGATCATCTATGTCCACATGAATATTGGACTAGATTCAATGACAGACCTGATCTAGATGACATGGCGCAAATTGTGAAAGAGGGGGGAGTAAATATATGAATATGCTGTTGAACGCTGCATATTTGCCAGAATTCGGTGAAATATCCAGACGAGAAGTCTTCGCCAACCTTAAAAAGTTGCCACTTGAAGAACAAACTCGATGGCTTAATGCATGCAAGGAAGAGCTTGATGCCCTGAAAAAATGTCAGGTGTATCGCTTAGTCCTGCTCCCTGCAAATCACAAAGCAATTAAAAATAGATGGGTCTTCCTCAAAAAGTCTGATGGACATCTTCGTTCTCGACTTGTTGCATGTGGCTTCTCTCAAGTCGAAGGTATTGACTATGATGAATTATTTTCTCCAGTTGTTTGCTATGAAACAACTCATGTCATGCTCATGCTCACCATGCTTGAAGATATGAACATTGAGTCTGTTGATGTTAGAACTGCCTACCTTTATGGCAAACTGGATGAGGAGATCTACATGGAACAACCTGAAGGATTTCATATCTCTGGAAAAGAACGACTCTTGTGGAAACTTGACCAAGCATTGTACAGCCTTAAGCAAGCTGGCTTAGCCTGGTGGCAAGAAGTTACTAAGAGTATGCTCAAGTTTGGCTTTAAGTGATGCAAATCTGATGCCAGTGTCTACATCTATCTTGATAATAAGACTGGAGAGCGTGTTTACGCGATCGTCTATGTTGATGATGTGCTGTTTATGGGGAAGAACGGCCCCCTCCTTTGGAAAAAGAAGCTTCAATTCATGAAGCATTGGGAATGCCGCAATCAAGGAGAAATAAAGGAATTTCTCGGCATGTGAATTACTCACAATTGCAAAAATAGATGGATCTTCATTGATCAAGTCAGCTATCTAAACAAAGTTCTTGAGCATTACGGTGTCAAAACTGCTCCGGCTCAAACTCCACTCCTGGCTGGTTATCAGCTGCTTCCTAATGATGGCCCTGTCAATCCCCAATTACATTCCACTTTCCAGCAGATGATTGGGTCTTTATTGTACCTGATGATCAGATCATGCCCAGATATTGCATTCGTGGTTATTAAGTTGTCTCAACATACCACAAATCCTTCCAAGGATCACCTTCAGAAAGCCTATTACATTTGTCACTATCTCTTGGCAATGAGAGAATATTGCTTGACTATTGATGGTGCTAAGAAAGAGGGTATTATATGCTATTCGGATTCTGATTTCGCTAGTGATCCTAGTACTCGTAAGAGCACCTCTAGTTATTTTCTCTCCATCAGCTCCTGTGCTTTGACATGGACCTCCCACCATCAGTCGGTTGTAGCCCTTTCTTCTACTGAAGCTGAGTATGTAGCACTCTCTGAAGCCTCATGCCAGTTGATGTGGATCAAAAATCTCTTTGGAGAACTCAGCTATAAGCTTCCCACTTTGCCTCTCTGTGGTGATAACATGGGATCAATCTTCTTAAGCAGCAATCCAGCACAAGAAAAATGCTTGAAGCATATTGATGTCCATTGGCACTACATTCGAGATCTAGTTGAGAAAAACAAGATCACACAAGATTGCACCCCTGCACATTGAGGGTAAATTAAATCCTGCAGATCTTCTTATGAAAAATCTCAGCTATGACAAATTTGAAAAATTTAGGGATGCTTATGGCCTTGAGATCATCAGAGGCAAATACGCTGTTGAGAAACGGGATATAAAAATCAACCAAAAAGACGCTGAGTCTAGGTCTGCTTGACTTAACTGTTGCACTGATGCTTGAGTGAGGGGGAGTGTTGAATTAAGTAAACACTCTATGTGCCTAATCTATTATTAGCATGTACCATTAGGGTATCCCACATTATTATGATGTTTATGATTGTCTCTATGACGGACAATAGCTCACAGACTCCTGCATTATTCCATGCATTACAATACCCTAGGACTCTGTAGCAACCACTTATTGTGCTATTTGCTGTAGCAGTACATGCACTTTATTATAGGTAGATTGTTATCGCTTATGCATACACTTTCCTTTCAGTATATAAGTAGTACAAACTCCCTGTCATTCTTTAGTGAATTCTATCCTCTCTGCACTATACTTGAGTTCTACACTAGCTCTCTCAACTTTGCTTATACTTCAAGCTCTTACCACTGTCTTCAATGTAAGTGACTAGTTCGTCTAACTCCTAGCACTGTGCTACACTTTGTACTGCTTTCAACAAGGGATTGGCATCACCATGGATGCATGAAAAGTTGAATATCTCTGATTTTTCATGCTCTAAAAGCAATCCAAAATCTTTGACAAGTTGAACTAGCCTGCAATAAGCTCTAGCTATTTTGTTGTGACGCTCAGTCCATGTTTCTCCTTGTGCTACTATAGTGCCATCATCAATGAAAGAAAGGAAAGAGGTAAGTCCTACATTTTCAGAGGAAGAAAGATGCAATATGGGGACTATGTATAGCCCAGAAAGAATAGGGGATAAAGCAGAACCTTGTCCAACACCAGTATTAGTGTCAAAGAAAGGAGAATGGAAAGAGTTATACAAATAGGTAGTGGAATGTCCAACTAAATATTTGAAGAAAAAGTTTATGATTTTGGGAGTGAAACCTTGTTTGGAAAGCACAGCCAAAAGCATAGAATGATTAAGCAAAGGGAAAAATTGTGAAATATTGAAAGCAAGGACACTTGTGTATAAATGTTTAGCCCAACCCATGCATATGATATGAGTGAGGTAGACACCAGCATCCTCAGTGCTATGTTGAATAATGCTACCCACTTGACAGGGATGAATGGCATTGTGTTTAATGGCTTCAAATTGCATTCTTCTAGCAAGCATTTTTTCAAATAGCTTGCTAATGGTGTTGAGGAGGACTATAGGGTGAAATGTCTTAGGATTATCATATGAGGGTTTGTTGGATTTGGGGATGATGACAGAGACAGATTCTTTGAAATGGTCTGGCCAACATCCAGTAGTAAGGCATGCATTAGTGAACTTGAGAAAGAAGGAGGGAATGTGTTCATCAGCATTGAAAAGTTTTTTGAGGTGCGACCAGGAGATATGATTGACACCTGGGGAGGAGGTGTTAGAACAGCCTTTGAGAGCTTTGAGAATCTCAGGCAGGGCAAAAGGAGTCCATGAACAAGTAGGTATAGGGTTGAGGTAATCAAGAACAGAGAGATTGATGCTTCTGTTGTGAGCCAAATTGTACATGTTGTTGAATGTATTCCAAAGTGAATCAAGCATATTGCAAGGTTTGCCTCAAAATTCAATAGCTTTAGTAGGAGGGAGTTTGCGATCTTTAGCCCATGCCATGAGATCCCAAGGCCTCCAATTTTCTTCAGCAATTTCTTTGATCTTTCTATCAAAGAACTTTCTTTTGGTAATACAAACAGTTTTTCAAAAAGCTGTCCAGTTCTCCTTACATTGCTCATCTCAATATTTCTTGAGCACTAATCCACACTCTTTGTTCCACTGGCTTAGAGCACATTGATATAAAACTCATAGTCACATGTGAATTCCATAGTTGACTAATGAGGTCAGCAACCTGCACTGAGAGGTTTTGGACATCTGTCTCAGTTGAAAGATCAACTGACTGAAGCACTAAAAGCCCTACAGCCAACTCATTGATGAAATTGCATTCTTCTTCAGAATCACATTTGATGCCTTTTCTCTGAATAGGGATTTGGGCAGGTGTTATAGGGATGGTGACCATTAATGGTGCATGGTCAGACGTTAATTGTTGATCAGGAAGAATATGATGATCAAGAATGTCTATATCATTGGACAAGAAAATGAGATCAATAACCATGTTTGATTTGGCTTGATCATATGGGTAATGGGTAGGAACATCAGAGAAAGGGCATGATTGATCTAATCTGAGATCCATCATGAGGTCAAGCAGTTGATTGGCATGTTTATTGTTATGATTTTATAATGGATCCCATGAAGAAGAACAGAGATTAAAATCATCACTGACATACATGAAACAAGGTAATTTAATAGCGCAATGAAGTAGATGTTCAAGCACATGTTGTTTGTCATCAGAATACACATTCATGATATAATGAATGTGTTGCTGGTGGGAAAGGGTAAGGACCATGATGTCATTAGGTAGGTTGGTGAATGTAGTGTTAAGGGAGGGTCAAAGATATGAAATCTGTCAGTGGACATAAGCCATAACTCATGGATGGAATTCAGAAGAGGGTGATAATGGCACAATGTAAATCCAATCAGGATGAATGGGTGTGCCAATAACATTTTTGCCTGAAATGTGTTCAGAAGACACAGTCTGTCTGATCATATTCCAAGTGGGTTCTTGGAAAAAGAGAATGTTTATGGATTCAGCATACACATTGAGACAAGTTTCCATAACCAAATAATTATGATTAACATTAAAGGAAAGAATATTTAGGTGATCAACAAGCATACTCTTCATTGAGAAAGAGCAGGCCCTCGTCAGCCCTGTGGAGTGACAGAAGAAATGGGGTTAGTGTTACAATGTTCAATCACAACTGCAATGTGTTCAGCCCTTTGGGCTTTGGCTTCTTCATTTTTGTTAAGATGCCAGTTTTTATTAAACTGATTATGCCAGTATGGGCAATGTTTGTCATTGGCAAAGTGGTCACCTTTACAGTTGACACACTTGAACACATGTTCACAGGGTTTGCCTTCTGGAGTAGCAATATGAGGAGGTTTGACCTTAGGGTTGGCCTGACAACACCAAGATGCAATGCGATGGTTTTCTGTCTTGTGAGGTCCATTACATTTAGCACAGCACTATCCTTGAGATTGGCATTTAGCTGTGATGTGACCCCAATGCTAGCAATTTTGGCATTGAGAGATTCCAGGATGCATGTTACACATGAGAATAGTAGCAACATCATGTTCAAAGTTGAACATTTTGTTGATGAGAGTATGAGCTTGAGTGCCTTTTTGTGAATCCCAAATATCAAACCAAATAATAGCCATGTCAGAATGAGCCAAAGCTCTCATGACACACAGAGAAGAAGCAAGCAAAACATTGTCAAAAAGAGGATTTTGTCAAATAATATAGAGAACATCATCAGCTGTTAGCTGATTAGACCTGTCCTCATGCCATTCAGGAGGTACATAATATGACACTCCAACAATTTTCAGATAGGATTTTGACATTGGTGCTCTCAGAGCAGGCACATTATTTGTCTTGGCCTTAATGGCTTTAGCAACCCACTTGTGAATGATATGAATCTCAGCTTGAGTGGGAACAAGATTAGTGTTAAAAGAAAGCCTGAGCGATGGCCCAGACTGTCCTTCAACAATGGATGAATGGATGAAACACAAAGCTTAGAGTGTTCTTGAACAAGACTGCAGTTGACAGTCTCAAGAATGTTTTGAGTTTGTTTGGCATCCATGTGGACAACCATATCAGAATAAGAAACAAGGACTTGCTTTTGTGTAGGTCCTTGTGTCATTGATTTGATGACAAATTTCTTCTTTTGTGGAACAGATTGAGTAGAGCTAGAACTGGCATTGGTATTGCCAGTAGTAGCCTGATGCATAGCAACAATGCATTCAGCAGGGTGCTTGTTGCCATATAGTTTGGTGAGTTCAACAAGATTGATAGCTTGTTTTACAGCACCAGTGGAAGGAGAAGGCACATTTGATTGTTTAGAATCAAAATGCACCACATCAGTGAAGGACCTTTTAGGAGGAACAGTAGAAGTGGGAGCATGGGGGGCAGGCTTGGGAGCCTTGTCAGTGGTCTTGGGAACAGGAGTCAGAGGAAAAGTGGATTTGATAGGAGGCTTTGGAGATATCCTAGCAATTTTTTGAGTTTCAGGAGAGACAATTTTCATGTCAACATCAGGCATATCAGCCTTAGGCTGAGAGGATGGTACGACTTCATGGGCTTTACCCTTAAGAGGTTTGGGGTTGTATCAATTAACTTCAGGGAAAAAGAGTTTCTCAATTAGTTTAAGAATGGTGAAGTTTTGTCTCCTTGAGAGGCATAATTTTCAACCATTTCCATGTCTTTGATGATGGTGTGACCCCATCCACCATCATGAATAGCAGTAGTCAGATAATCAAGATCATCTGCAACTGTTGTGTCAGGGGTGAAGACACCAGTGTTAACTGGAAAATCAGATAGCCAATTGGTGCAATTTTGGATTCCCATAGTTGTGTCATCAACTGTTCTCTTAAAATCATCAACAGTAGGTTGACTATCATTGAGAGGCAATTTATCACTGCCTTGAGCAGCAAAAGATCCCTTGTTATTTCCATCAGTAATGCTGACCTTAGCATTATCATCATCAATGTGTGGTTGTGACTGTGCCTGCACAGTCACAATGCTCATAACAGCTTCCATTTCATTAGCCCACCCTGGTAAACCACAGGCAGAGGCTTCAGAAGTAGAAGGAAGATGAGCCAGCCCAGGTAAACCACAGGCAAGCTTGGAAGGAGTAGGATGGTTTGAAACATTTCCAGAAATAGATGTGATGACTTTTGAATTAAGTTGAGGAGCAGGAGGAGGAGGCATGTCTTCAGTAGGGTCAAGGGCAGGAAATGAATCATTGTTCCAGTCAGTGAGTGTAGGGAGTTTATTGGGGCCAGAAACAGTGGGACCCAACATAAGTGAGTGCAAGTTTTCAACAAAAGAGGCAAAGCCCCCTTCATTTCAAACAGCATGAGACATGGTTGCAATAACTTGTTCTTGAGGAACTTGTTGAGCAACATTTTCAAAATGTAGCCACTGGTCATGTGGCTGTGCATCATAGTCAGTAGAATTCTCACAATGAGCAGATGGTATGGAATGAGGTGAAGGAATGTCTTCATTGGCTTTATGAGTACCCATAGCTTGAATGGGCATAGGAGTAAGTTGAGCACTATCCTGGTATGGTGATTTAGTGCCAGTGGGGGTGGTAGTGCCAGAGAGTAGCGCAAGTTGATTGGGAGGAGGAGTTTTAGTCCTTGGCAGCAGTGAAGTGGTTTGTTTGATGACAGGTGATAAGGACTTGTCATTTCATTGTCGAATGCTGACAATAGAGCCAGCTCTAGAAGGAACATGAGAACAATGTTGAGAACATCCTCATATAGAAGGGAATGGGAAATTGTCATCTTCTCTGCATGAAGAGGAAGACTCATTATATTCATCATCAGAAGGGACACTCTTTGCTAATGATTCATTAGTGGCTTGGATATCAACAGTAGTCATCAAACATCCAGCATGTGTAATAATGCTCTTGAGCTTGGTTCCAAAACCTCTACCCTTAATTCCAAAAGCATATGTCAACTCTCCACCAGATCTCATAGCATCTCTACTACTATCACCCATAACTTCATATATTGTAGTGTGTTCAGTATTCAGGAAATACCACTTGAAAACATGATGATGGTGGTACGTGGGAAAGGAGGGGTGTTGCTAGGGCAGCCATCAGGCATCCATCAGGATAGGATGTATGGGAAACAGTTTTGAGAGGCCTTCCTCCTCCATCTCACCACTGTACTAATTGCTATAGCCCCAATATTGCTTCAATAGAGAATTTTGTATGTAATGTAGCCTGTAGACAATTGCAGGAAGTGGCCTCTGTAATGGTAATTTCAATGTATATCCATTGTGAAGCAGATGACAGGAAAGTATCAGATGATAAAGTGGGAGTAGACTGACTGACATGTGATACAACCTCCATCTAAGAATAGGTTATCTTTTCCAAACATCGAGAAGAGTCACTCATGTCCTATGATATTGCTGATTATCATTCACTGAGCTTAGCATCTACTATCATCTCCACCTTACTATTCTACACAAGAATGTCAGCACCACAGCAATCTACAGCATTTGACATGAAGCTGTATATATATGAATTCCCAGTGGAAAATGTCCATATTCCAAATGCCCATGTGGTACAGTATTACAACTGGGAGAAGGGCAGAACAAATAAGAAGAAGAAAGTTTATTGTAAAAAATGTTATGATTTGGCATTTGTGCAGGAGAAGACAAAGGACCCAGCAGTGGATGTTTTAGTCCTTCAAGCTTGAAGTAGGCAACTGTAGTTTCTCTGGATTATCTATCTTCATCTAATAAATTGATTTAGTTTGGCTTAATGAAAATCCTTGAGGGTACATCTCAAGCAATGCTGATACAATAACAAACCACCTGCAGGCATGTCAGCCATGGGATGCAACAGGAAACCAAATGGCCAATGAGCACAGTATTGAAATAAAGATTTGACATGACTCAAAGGCAACTGGATCAATTTCAAACCAAGCAAGCTTTCCAACAATTAATGTTATAGATTCCCACATGTGCTTTCATCCCTACTCCACTCTACCTCCTTTGAGCCATCAACTGTCATTGGCAGGTCTTCCTTCAGAGGCTTCTTTTGACAGTCACTCAACAGATGGGAACACCCTTGATTCTCTTCTAGAACCAGGGAATTCCACTTCACAGGTCAGCACAGCTTTAAGTGGCTGTTTATCTTATCAGAATCTCCAGCCCAGTTCCTGACCCAGCTCTCACATTGGCCCATCATCTGATGTACTACATCTCATACATGAGCCCCACACATTTGAATGGACAGATATGCTCAAGTAAATGTTTGAGTGATTACTCTTGTGGCTGGTTACTGTATGTGACCTCCCATTTAATTTTGTTGAGAATGTGGAGTGGAACTAATTCTGTGCTGAATAGATTCCTGGATCACCTCATATTGGGTGAAAGCTATTAAGTGGTCATGTTCTGAATGACCTCAATTCATTCTGATCTCATACACAAGGGCAGGTCTGGAGGAAAATGGTGACACTTCAGAGTGATGGATGGACAAGTGCATTTCAGAAGCATTTGGTGGCATTTCTTGTCACTATCAATTTAACAAAGCAAGCGAGCATGTTCAGTAAATAAATCTTTGTCCAATTTTAATATAATGTTAATAGGTTCATATTGTTGAGGTCAAGGACACAACCAGTGAACAATGAATTGTAGAGACCTTTTTAAATAATATCAACACTATCTACCAAACTCTAATGGTTAATTGGAACACTCAAGTTGTTGCCCTGGTTACTGATGCTGCAGGTGAAGCAAGAAAGGCCAAATGATTGTTTGGAATTGAGCATCCTGAGATTGCAGTCCTCAACTGCTATACACACTAAGTAAGGGTTCAATGAAATTTATTTCTGATAGCACTGAATCTTGATTAATAATATTAGATCAATCTGATTTTAGCAATTTCTTGAAATCTGAATCCCTATTGCTAGAATATGCAAATCTCAGTGAAGAGATAATAACCTAGCTTCGAAGCAAGATCAGGATTCAAGAGTCCCTTCCCTTATCTGTTATACAACCAGTTATCACTCACTGGACAGCTCATTACATGTCTTTCTGGCAACTTTTGACTCTTTGCTGTGCCTTGAAATCTTTAGTTCTTGCTGACACAAACAGATGATCTACTGATTGTTTATTTGAAGGTACTGCTGGAGATAGAAAATCAAAGAAGAAAGCTGAGTGAATTGTTGAGCTCATCAACAATAATCTCTTCTAGCATAACACTGTACTGTGAGCTATTTTTAATATCTAATCAAGTCTTGCAATGACATCTTATCTAATCTGATATTGTCCTCATTTAGTCTAACATACTATCTTGAGCCACTTGCTGTTACTGCAAACATTATACAGGGATAGTTCTGCCATATGGATCAAGTTCTCATCACATTTGAGTTTCTCTGCTTGATCTATGGGCAGTCTAACATGGCACATGAGTGAAATGCTCAAATAGCCACTATCAACAGCCTTGAAAAGCAGTAAACCAAATCTAATCAAGAACTATTTATTGCATCTGTTCTTGTTAACTTATGCTTTCAGATGAAGCTCTTCTACCACCATTCACACTTTAATGAGCACAATTCCACCAGTCTCTTAATTTGTGTTTACCAAAGGTTTTACTAAGCTGATTCATCTTCCAAGTTCTATAAAGACTTAGATGAATTCTTTAAAGATATAGGCATATTTAAAGAACTTGATGCAGTAGTTGCACAACATCTCAATGATACATATACTAATGTAAGTCTTCACTTATTGTGCAACAGCCATCTAGAATTGAGTCATTCCTCAGCATACTCAACCTGATCCCATTCAAGTTCTCCAATAGTATTAAATGATTGGCTTTCCACTTAAGGACAAGTCCTCATTTGGTCACCTTGCTATACATTTTCTCTCAATCTCTGCTAAGTCTGCTTCCTATAAACAACTATTCAGTGTATATGGAAACATTCTTACTAAGCTTCAAAATCAGATGTTCCCTAACACTCTCACTGGCCTTGGAGAGGTGAAGCTCAATGTTTGTAGTGAGCATGTCCAGAACAGAAAATATGGAGTAATATAGAAATGGCAATTTGGACCACCATGGTCAGCTAGTAAAGATCATGACTCCAAAGACCCAAAGGTGAATAGATGAAAACTCAAATCATCACTACTGCAGAACACTATTAATGGTACAATCCTATTCTACTTATAATGTTACCACAACTGATTGGATTGTAGCTTTGTCAAAATAACATGACTCTCAATGTGTTAACATCTCAGCTAGAATTTAGCTCATTCTAGCAATTATTCCTACATATACTAATTTTGCATCATCTGATGATGTAGATCAAGAAAGCTTTAGAGTTCCAACTCCATGGGTCAGTGTCAAACTCTCAGAGCTTTTTGACTTCAATTTACCACACTGGGAGGACTTATATGGCTGATTTGTAGCAACAACCTTTGAAGCTGAGTTGGAGCTCTATAACCTTGCTGACATAGATGTTGAGGGTGATTCAGGTAGTGAAAATGAGGAAACCAGTAACACAAATAAATTTATAATACTTTCTTAATCATAATCTTTATTATTATGTATGGATGTTACAAAATAAAGAAGCTGTATATTTTCTGATTGTTATCTATGCTATTTTTCCCCCATCACCAAAATATTGTCATGGCCTAATGGCATCAGCTGCAGATGCCTGTCAATGACAGCAGTTGCCAGCTTTCATAACCACTGCACTAACCAGCATCTGGTTGGCATCTGTGCACACTACTTCTCTATGAGGGATGATATCCTACAGAGCTGACTTGAGGGATCTAACTGAGACCATAAAAATAGAGCCATAGAGGCATAAAGATTGGCCAGGAGACACTTCAGTTGACTTTTCTTCATGCACTACCTTCTCCATCTCCTCCTCTTCCTTCTCTGTCTTGATTTCAATGGTTGCTGCAGGCCAAGAGAGGTTCATCTGGTTGCACAGAGTTGATAGGGGCTCATTACAATAATGTTGGCATAGTTAATTGTGACTATTGTAGCATAAGACACTTTTCATAGACAAAGATTTTTTGGCACCCATTGCAGATGGAGACAACTATGGCAAATGAACAATTGACTGTTAGAATTAAAGGAATCAAGGATGTTGGCACATGATCTTGATTGTATATGTTAGAGTAATCAAAATTTGAACAAAGATGAATCAATCTCACTATGTTGTCTCTCTCTCTAAAAAAACTTTCCCTTTCTCATCCCCCCTCTCATCCCCTTATCTCTGTCATTCTCCTTCTACATCATCTACCTCATGACATCCCAGAAAGATAAGAGATCCCCCCATTTAAGGGTCTGTGAAGAACTATAGACTGAAGAAGAAATTAGTGAGTAAATGATAACTCTATATGCATATATGCACTGATCTCTTGGTGATTTCAGCATATATCTTACATTTGCGCTCAGACATACCTGCTATGTAGAGTTGAATGCAAAAGCAACATCTGGTAATGGTGCTGGTGGTCATAGTAAGGGCTTGAGCAAAGTGTGTGATAAGGTAGCAAAAGATAGGCACCAATCAGAGCAATTGCTATTGTTGCTATCATTAATGTCTTTTTTTACACAGCTCAATCTCTACTGCCATCACCTCCACCTTCTTCAGCAACTTCTTCCTCTCATTCAGTGGCTCCTAAGACTACAGAAGCTCATTGCAACTCTGTCCTCTCATCTGATAAAGAAGGGGATGAGGCCTCAAGTGAAAAGAGCTTAGAGAGTTCATCAGAAAAGGAAGGTAACGATAGACCTGATCCCTGGATTTCAGTTTTGAGAGAGGTATTCTTTTGACATAATGTAAATTCTCCCCTGATAGTGAATTAACCCATTGCTCTGTGAGAATTCCTTAGAGGAATCTTCTAATCCCCTGAGTATCTCAGTTTCCATGATCTTGCAGTTTCAAATCTATTGTTCTATATCTGTGTCAATGAGGACTTTGAAATGTGTTTCTTGGAGTAAGACTATAGAAATGATAGTTTCTTCTTCCATGGTTATTTGATGTATGAAGTTTTTGAGAAGCGTGACCATCTTGTCTTCTTCCTGTCAATCAGGCTTGTCACAGCTAGAGAGAATGTCAGCTTTCATGTTAGTTTTGCCAGCTATATACTGAATCACAAAGTCATAGTCCTGTTGTTTGAGGTATCATTGTATTTGTCTACCATTGAGTTTTTGTGGTTCCCTGAAGTATTTTAGGTTTTTGTGATCTGTCCAAACCTCAAATGTTTCTCATACATCTAGGAGGTACTGTCACTAAACTTGTAGGGCTTCTATAATAGTGAGGAGTTCTTTATTGTAAATCTTATAGTTCTATTCTGCAGGGCTCATAGTGTGTGACATGAATGCTACTGGGTGCCACTTGCTATCTTGTTCTTGAGACAAGATGGCACCTATTGCATAGCCTGAGGCATCTGTTTCCACTCAAAATTTACCATCAGGTTGAGGAAGGATCAACACTGGTTCCTTGGTGATGTGCTGTTTTTTTTTTTTTTTTTTTT
>KQ963093.1:7453-28805 GCA_001563735.1 Leucoagaricus sp. SymC.cos
GATTGAATGAAGATCGACTTACCTAGTCCGCGGATATATTCGAAAACTCCTCTGAAACGATAGGCAAAATCGGATGCGAGAAGTTTTGGAGTGCCAGGGATCAGCATGAGAAGGATAAACTTGGCGATGTTGGGACCTGGGCAAATCGTTAGACCATTGCCTCGGGTGTTGTGATCAAGACGCGCCTGATTGGAGGGCAATGAGTTTCTCGTATGCCACGGCCAACTCGTTATGAGGGTTATGAAGTGAATCGGTTTTGTAGCCAAACGCTGTTTCACAAATGATGTCGAGGGTTACTTTGCTCACTGAAAGAGGGTTAGCAGGGAAGTTTGATCAACACTTGATGTCAATGCTCACTCCAATCATAAACATGAACTACTCTTCCATCCGGTCCTGTGCCTAGCTGATCCTTGAGGATGCTGACGAGACTAAGCGAGGTATCAAGCACTAGCTAACAACGAGTCCAAGCAAACATACCCTTCGATTGATTCCCAGTACATGTGGGTTTCTAGGCCGTTCATAAGCATCGTGCAGAAAGTATGATGTGATGAGGCACTGACGGGCCATGAGATTCGGAATAGAGAAGGCAGGATTCATCGCCTTCCTCATCTGCTTGTGCTCATCTCCAGTGACAGTTAACAGTCCATATCCAGTTACAGTGCCAAGAATATTGCGAAGATACCCAGGCTGGCGTCAAATCGGTGAATGAGCCGCGGTCGATAGATCAGAACCCACCCGAGGGTACTGAAGCCAGTCTTTCACAAGAATTTGATGCAGAGTGTCGGGCTTCATGAATATCAACCGCTCTACTCCTACTGGCCCGACAATTCGAACTACAGGGCCGTATTTCTTGACCCATTCACGCTGAGGGATGCCGGTTTCGCTAGTGATGATGACTCGGGACTGACCCAGAATGAGATTACCAACTGGAGGTCCTGGAACCTTGCGAAGGGGAGACAGAAAGAAAGGCCATATGACGAGTCTATGAAGGATGAGGTAGATGATGTACGCTAAAAGAGAAATGGCTCAATGAGGACACTTGTATATATGTTAATTCGTGAGATTTACCAGAAAGCCCGACGGCGACTCGTTTTCCTTTGATCTCAGGCAACTTTTGCAGCAACTCTGAGAGCGCAACAGGAGATACCGGCCACAGTTTTCTTAGTGTAGCTGGCATGATGGACACCTAGGACAGCGTGACGAAGGGTAGGTTGTTATATGGCAGAAGCTGAAGCTTATGATAGTTGCAGGCACATCTAGAATCCCACTAAAAAGCACTGGCAAAAGATAGTGGCCTGTCATGAGACCCATCGAGCCATATATCCTCCATCTTATGGAGATAGAAGCATCACAATCTAAACATCAGTACTTGATGCCTCCCCACGACAAAAATCACATGGAAACATACGGAGGTACACAGGCTGACCTGGTATCAATAGCTGTTTTGAGCACGATGATTTTCCGAGCCTCTTGAAAACAGTGGTTCTGAGTGCTCTTAGAGTTATACTTGACTCTAGTCGAAATTTGACGTTGATGATTGGGGAAGGGGATTAATGAGCCCTCACGCCGGCACTGGCATGACAATATGAGGCGACACGTTATTTGCGTGGGCTTGTGATAAATGATTTTACAAGCAAGGTCAAACAAATCATGATGGAATTTCGCCCATCATCCTCCGATAAATCATAAATTCATTTGATAGCCCCCACCTCCCTCTGGAACGTTACCGAGATGTATTTCGATCTCAATGTTCCGATTTCTTCGACTAGTTTACCTCAAATGAACAATAAAGGCAAAGGAAAACAGGCAGATGTTTTTTCTCCTGCCCAATTGGAAGAGATAGAGTCTCGAGTCGATCTTCTTGTCCATTGTGCGTATTTCACAAAAGCCCGATCTCACGCTATCTCTGAATAACTCTAGTAGGATACACTGTAATTGGCTTTACACATACCGTTCACAAACGGGTGGAAAAGACACATGTCAACGTTCTGGATAGCTTACTTCCATCACTTCGCAAACGTGATGGTATTTTGTATCTCAAGCGACTGAACATCATCTTGGACGAAGACAGTGAAAAGGGCTTCGGATTGGTATAACCTACTTTTTCCCTCTATTCTTCATATTGCTGACGCCATTCCCCTAGATCAATGCCAGTATTCCTCTGTTCGACACCTATGACATTATCGCACTCGTCCCAACAACTCACACGACTTTCTCCCTCGCCTGCTTAACACACAGCCAACCCTCTCCACTGACCGCTCATATTATCGCATTACCCCTCACCCTCCCTCGTCTACCCTTCCATATGAAACACACCCTCGTCCGAACTGCAATAAAAAATGGAGCAGTCTTTGAGATCAACTACGTCGGTGCTATCGGAGGCGAACACGACTCCGTCTCGATGCGAACAGGTGTAGCTGAAAGCGGCGCATCCGCAAAGCGGAATTGGTGGGCTGCGTCACGAGAACTTGTAAGGGTGACGAAGGGGAAGGGCTTAATTCTGAGCGGCGGTGTGGTTTCGAGTGGTGATTTACGCGCACCACGAGATATTGGAAATCTGTATGCCTCCTCTCACTGTATCACAAAATGGTAGCTGATGCATATATTCATGTTCAGAGTGACTATGCTTGGTTTACCTCAAGACACTGCTCATGCTATGGCGACGACGAACGCCAAATCGCTGGTCCTCCGTACCCGTAAGCAGGACCCCCAACGTAACAAGAACATTCTGACGCTCTTGACAGAAACGCGGAGGACATACCGAGCTGTGTTCTCCGAACCCAGATTGGTCATTCCCGACGTAATTCCAAACCAGACAAAGGCAGAGGAAACGACAAGCGAGGAGCCTGCCAAGGAAGCGTCACTGAAACCAGAGAAACCTAATTCATCCTCAAAAAAACGTGTCCGAGAAGACAGCACCACTCGCAATCCAGATAAAATTAACACAATTGTCAACACCGATTCGGCTGACAAGCCAAGTGCTGCAAGGAAGAAACGGAAGAAGAATCAAGGCCGCAACCCAAGACATACCTAGTTGTTCCTGTGTTTCAATCCTTTACTTTGAATATACGACAAGCTTTTCGAGGGCAGGAGAAATTCCAAGCACTCCGATGCTTGTGAAGCGCTGAGAGATTATTGGCTATACTTGACTTCCGGTCACGATGTCAACGTAGCTCGCAATCCAGATAAAATTGATACAATTGTCAACACCGATTCGGCTGACAAGCCAAGTGTTGCAAGGAAGAAACGGAAGAAGAACCAAGGCCGCAACCCAGGACATACCTAGTTGTTCCTGTGTTTAAATCCTTTACTTTGAATATACGAGAAGCTTTTCGAGGGCAGGAGAAATTCCAAGCACTCCGATGCTTGTGAAGCGCTGAGAGATTATTGGCTATACTTGACTTCCGGTCACGATGTCAACGTCTAGGAGAAACACTTCATAGACCTCGTGGATGATGGTGAAGGACACGCGTGCAATGCGTGTGAAGACCGATGATTCGATATCCGTCGCTTACCTTGACCATCAGTGCTTGACACTTGCCTTCATGCCTATTCTCCAAACCCTCAGAGACTTTCTGGCTGGTATCAAGTTTTCGTTAAATCCTGGCGAAGACGAAACATGCCTGGCTCAAACTAGTACTCCAGTTTCAGGTAAGCTGCTGATTTAACTCACCGTTATGGAGTGATTGACGGGGATGCTAGTGCAACAGCAACAGGTGCATTCATGGCGTACTCATAGGTCTGTATTACTTACACCAGAACCGGGTGATTCATGGCGACCTGAAAGGGGTGCGACTTCCTTGCGTTGAGCCTCCTTCAATGTCAACTGATCGTTGCTCAGGCTAATGTACTCGTTGATTCCGAAGGCTCTGCGCGTCTCGCTGATTTTGGTTTGTCTTCCGTAGTGGCCACAGACGGTATCGTATTGGTTTCAATGGAGACGATGACTCACCTTGGTGGAACAATGCGCTGGGCAGCACCAGAGATAATTGAAAATTTGGATGGGGGAAGTTTAAAGAAACCAACGTTCTCGAGCGACATCTACTCCTTGGCTTCCGTCATGCACGAGGTACAGCCTTTCAGTCTGATTTTGCTTCGTGAAGCGCTGAGACCAGGCCCTTATAGATATTCACTGGTCGCATACCCTACTACGAAACCCGGCAGAACTTCCGTGTCGCGCATCAAGTAGTGGAAGGAATCAAACCCCGCAAGCCCGACCTCCAAAAAACTCGAGGACTTACCGAGAGTATATGGAGCTTGATGCAAGACTGCTGGGAACTCAATCCTGATAAACGCCCGACTGTAAAACAAATCACCAACATGCTCTTTCCTAGGGAGCCGCCCCATTCGACGGTGATCCAGTCCACACAATGGGAATCTGCCCCACCTTTACCATCAAGTGAAATCACGTTCAACGAATCGGATGTGAATTTCCTAATGGACGAAGTGAGTCCTTCTATTATCCGCTAAATATTGTTATTCATATATCTTGGCTTCGCTACCAAAGTTCCAACTCCGTTGACAAAGTTTTAAAACATATCTTGTCAGCACCTTCAATGTCATTACATTGACCTCAACCGTCACAGAATTGGGCCCGTGTGACGGACATGTAGCAAAATAGCCTTAAACGACTTCGAGCTTTCATGGGTAAGCGCTTCTGGCAGTGAACCTCGGAAGGAACGCTTCCATGGACTTGAAGACGTTATGCTGTATTTATGTTTCATGCGGAATTGATGCAGTTGTCAATGCGTGTTCGGCTGACAGCATGGGTCGACTAGAAGGAAAGAAAAAAACATCGGAAGTGCTATTAGATTCGAAAGCTGCGACATAGCAATCCTGCAGACCCTTACCCAGTCATAAGAGACTCCAGAATCTGGCAATCCTGTAGTCATTATTCTAGCAGTCACTTCTTTCATTGTGCTGCCAGTTGGGCAGTGCCCTCGTGTACAACGGCATCTTGGGCTCTGGAGTCTGCGCAATCCCTTTGAAATACTCCACCACAAACTGCCTTCCTCCCAATTGACAGCATCATACAGCCGGACCCACTCCGTAAATGCCTTCCCGATTTCTGCGTCCAACATACGCTCTAGTTTCGCAGCGGGGACATATGTGGGATTCCAAGAACAAGTCCTTCTCGTCATCTTGACCTTCTTTGTAGATCTCTAGGCGAGAATGAACGTCTTCGGTAGAGGACAGCCGATTCCCCTGTCGGAGAGCGTGTATTCGCCAAGTATTGCAGCAGCCCCTAGAGCTTGGATTGGGAAACGAAGGTATTGATGGTACCGTTTCGAGCATGCATATGCCCATGGCACCTGCGTTTACGACTTGACTGTGATGACTATAAATACTTACCTGACCAATCTTGATGAAGAGTTGCGCTCTTATCATATCTCGACAGGAAACGCGTCGTTTTATTCCCCGTTCTCACAATCATACTCAAGATATTTTCGTTCTTATCAAGAGCCGCTGGGTTTTCTTCGGACCGATAAGATAGAAATGATCCTGATAGGAGAGATATTAGCATGGACTCATTCTGAAGTCGGTATTTGTGAGTAACCCACACGGAACCCATACAACCACGCAGATAACACGCCGATCTCATCGAGCTGCCGCTCAGCGACCTCATCGTACGTAACAGCGACATCAACGATCTGGTTCTCAAGAAACGCGATACTCTCAGTCGTATCACCGAGGTACCATTCGACTTTCAGGGTGTACAAATCAGAATGCCATCCAGGCTTATATGGCCTGTTGATAGTGTGTTCGTAACTTACAGTGAACGGCTCGTGTTGCTTGTAATTCACCATATAGTTGATATATGGATTCGCCCATGCTCCAATTAATCCTGCTTGCCTAGCACCTCCATCCGCGATGCGACGTCCAGCCCTTGTCGTCCCAGGATAGTCTCTATAGTAAACCTTCTGAGCACTACGCCGCTAGATGTTGTTATTTTATCAGAACCATTTAGAGCTGCTGTTCTGGTTGCTGTTAGGGGCCTGCGACATGGTGGCCTTGCGTTTTTAGAGATTTAGGAATGACGTGCCAGTAGAAGCTCGAAAGGAGATGAGCACGTTTTCCGCTCTATCGCCGGATTAAGCTCATCGATCGTCTTATCAGGTCCAGGCTTATCGAGATGAAGAACTGTTTCCATTATGACGTCCCCGAATAGTCGATGGTATCCTGACATATCGTGACGCCCCTTTCGAGCTTAGATCACACTGATCACATGAAATATCGGGCTACTCACTAGGTGCTATAGCTGGTTTGTCGCCTACAGAGAGGTATTACTTCAGCACGACAGTCTGAGGTACAATCAAAAACTTGCATATGCATATGGTCTGGTTGTTGGTTCCTTGTCTGCTTGAGGGAACGAGCTGAAGCGTTGAGCCCCTGCTGGACCTCTTACCTTCTATGAATGACTTGTTGGTGGGAATCTATGATACCTGGATGCATGGGGTCAGTGGTTCATAGTTAGTGGCTGTTTGAGTTAGATCGTATGTACAAGTTGATTCCGACCGTTTTGAAGCACCGCCCACTTCACCAAGCACGATGAAGAAGCGGGAAAGTATCCAAGTCGCCAAGTCGGTTTTGATCACTCCATTCCAGGAGTACTCGCGGGTGGTCGATGTGAATGGAGCGCTATGTGCGTAGAGTTGCGTGCTCATACGAACGACTCTCAGGGTGACATCATTCAGGCCCAGTCAAAACTAAATAGGCCCAAATAGAGTGAAATAGAAATCTAGTGAGAATCAATTCAGCCCGATCGTTGCCGGCGCTCAGCTTCTGATCCAGCATTCCATTCCTTTGTGAGTTATCCCGTTAAACAATCAGCCCAATCATGACATGATTTCTGTGGCCTTAGCAATCTGCATATGATCAACACGGAACGCAGAGGACTTTGTTATTTCCCCTTCAAGGCCGCCGTGTCGGACAGGTCGCAATTTCGAACCCGGCGAAACCATTCAACCTCGTATCAGACAACATGTACACGATAAATATGCTGCACGAATTACAGATAAAAAGCTCAGTGAATAACTATTAGAGAGTCCATCAAAACACCCGCCAAAGGAACTCGAAATCCTCGGGCCGATTTATCTGCTGTGTCGCGTAAAGTTGAGGAGAGTGTAGAACCTGGTCTCGAGAGGAAAAAAAATCTGCTGAAAGCGAATGACTAGTAGTTCACCGAAGCGATATGCGTAACCTGATCCATGGAAAAAGCAGGAGCGACGCGTAAAGGAGAAACATAAAGTTATCAGCGAGAGGGATAGATCGCGCCTCCAGGAGATCTACGGTGACAAATTGTCAAGATCAACTTCAAATTAAGACCAGTACATCAGGGTGATTAAGCTGTAACGGCGCTCCCAAACCAACCAACTTAGAGTAAGTTAATGCCACCCTGTCCCAACGACCTTCGACCTGATTTGATATTTTTTGTAGGACCAACTGAAGTCTCGGAATAAGTAACAAACACCCAGAATCACCAGCCTCCTCTGCTTTGATCGTACCAAGGTTAACACCCTCATCAACTCTGAAGGCTCAGTGTGTCTAGCAGATTTCGACTCTCTGGAGTCTGCATGTACCAAGTTTGGGGTTGAACTGCCAGCGGATGGGTGAAGGAACGCCCCGACAGAGTGATCCGTCGGATGCACAGCATCAGTCATCGGCAGCTTAAGATAGAACTATCATCTATGATCCATCCTACAATGCCTACTCACCGATTTCTGAAGAGACTGAAGTCTAGTCTAGTCAATGGAATATATTAATTCTGTGCTAGAATTGACCCACATCGATACAATACAGGTAAATACCCGAGACAACGACAAAATACATTAGACTATGGCACACTACCGATCACAACAACATTATGTAGACTGGAAGAAGAAGAGAAATTCACATAGGGATGAAGTTTTGATCAATTTCGCTGATGACGATCCCTTGGTAGGAGAGCATCGGGAAAAAAGTAATGATAGTTGTACATAGGGGTGAGAGTTACCATCATTTCAAGAGCTACTTATTGCCCGTCCTCGGAACGGCACCAGAGTTCACCGACTCCATTTCGGGCCGTAATGCCCGACTACTGTAATATCCGATTGCTTGAATACCGGATAACCAGCGATAGAACAAGTCATTCGGCGGCTCGTTGATGACCCCGCTTCTCCTTCTCCGGTTCAGCCTGTTCAATCAACTCTCACGGGCCCTATGCATGCGCGAGATACACTTGAGCCTTTTCTCCAGCTATCACCTTTTTGATGGAAGCCCTGATAAATGGGCTCACCATACCTGTTACATTCATTGAAAGCTCCACCTCCAATGATGTTCATTGATACGGAGTCGCAATTTTTCCCGTCCAGACCGTCAACAGTTTGATACCTCAACCTGTCAGAATCAAATTTCGAATGTAGCCGAATGTACAATCATGAAACCCCAACCCTCGGCGCTATTGCCAAAAACTGTGGCATCTCTTGGCTATTGTGCATGTGCAACATGAACCTTCCACAAGGACCGAAAACTTCCCCGGGTGGCTCGGGAGCTACTGCCAAGGATACCAGTAGCATCTCCAAGGCCATAGCACTTGCCCTGACAAATTGACACTATGTATGCAATTTCGTTCATATCAAGAACAATGCGAGTCGGGTGACCACAATTCATTGTTTACTCGGTTTGATAGAAGTGAGAAGAAGAAATTTTCTGTGTATACGTTTTGTACCATGTACGTGTGTAAAGAGAATACATTGATCATACAGGTCATTGACATGGCAACACTCAAAGGATCGAGATCATTACTATTAGAACGGATCATCAATGCTTCTTGTTAGGGTCTTCCATTTGACCATCAGCGAGATTGTTGAGATGGTCTTCTTGAGTGTCCAAACGCCAGACAGAAATCCAGAGGAGAATGCCTGAAATAAATGCGAGGACGCCCATGACAGAATAGTTCCAGATGAGGAGAGGGTCCGCGGAGAGGGCTATCGAGGAATGTCAGTAATTCTGTACCCTGAATATGAAGGGTCAAGTTTCTACGTACAGACAAAGGCTTCTCCCAAAGCGGAAGCAAGAGCGGACATAAACAGGAAGACAGCCATGACAAGCGATCTCATGTTCTTGGGCGCCTTGGTAAAGGCATACTCAAGGCCGGTGATGGAAGCGAAGATTTCGCTGAATGCGAGGAGGACGTATCTTTAAAACACAAACAGCATCAGTTCCTCGTCCATTCCCACGAAGAGAAAAGAAAATATTCACGATCCGGTCTGTATCCAAACGTTCAAAGGAGAAGTGTTCTCCCCGGTGCAATCAGAGGCACTATAGCCACAAGGGCTAGTCTTATAGATGTAGTGCTGAACAACAGCAGCCCAGACCATGGCAGAAGCACCAGTGAAGAAACCGAGGGTAATTTTCTTGAGGGCACTGAAGTTGACGCCGGCGCGGCGGAGAGCGGGGTATATCTATCATTGTCCCGGGAAAGAAGACCAAGATCAGCATGAGCTGTGGAGTGTGAACGTCGGAACTTACGAGGAGATCACAGATGGGAATGAAAATGATGAGAGCAAAGGGGTCCAAATTGGAAAGGACATCATTAGGAAGACCATGGGTGGCCATGGTCGCGGCCTGGGAAGTCAAGTTGTTGTTCAGCTGGTTGTATGTAAGCCCTGCGACACCGTGATTGAGTTCTCCATGGGGAAGAATGGCCATGACGGGAAGAACATACAGTAAAGTGGATACCAGAGGAACACACTGCAGGCCTTGAATCCACGCCTAACCTCTTCAACCCAGTTATCATCAAAGGTCATCCAAGCAGGCTTTGGTCCTTTAATATTGCTGGGCTTAGCATTTTCCCAGAAATCGTCAGCCCTCATGTTTTTGTAGGTCTTGTACGGGTTCCAGCTCCAGCGGCCCCGGGAAGCGTATCTCCACAGCCTGAGAGAGGTTGCCAATACTGAGCCAGTCGGTGGTGATTTGATGTAGCGGTTGTTGCCAGCCCAAAGAACGAGGGGGCAGAGAAGGAAGACAACGGTGGGGAGAGTGTAGGCGAGATAGAACCCAACGAACTGAGCATTTCCGTTAAGATTGTTTGACTATGCCTGATTGAGTCGGAACAATACCTTTTCAGAGTAGGTCATGGATATCTGGCCAACTAAAGCGCCAATGTTAATAAAGAGATAGAAGTACTATGATCGCGAATCAGCTCAGGAAGACCGTCTGATAATTGCTCTGATTTACCATGTACACTCGAGAGATGGTCATCACAGGGTCGACGATCACTCGCTCGCCTTGCTTTGTGGTGACTACGAAAGCTTTCCTGCGGCGGTATTGTTCCGCAATTAAGGGCGAGATGTTCGACTTGAAGAGACCCGTACCTGTAAACGATTAGACCCGATCCAGATCGAACTTTCACGATTCACTTACCAAAACCCATGACGATGAGGGCGACGGCGAAGGCGCCGATTGCACTCTGACGCTCGATAACTCCAGGGACCGCGGCAATGATGAGGATGATGTGGCCAATGAGCGCGATGAAAACTGCCCAACAGATGGTCTTGTAGCGACCCCAGTAGGTATCAGCGATATAAGCACCCAGGAGAGGGGTCACGTAACACCTGAAAGACGTAAATGGAAGTTGAGCCTAGTTTCGAATGACGTGCGGAATGAAATACCAGAATTGGTAGAACGTGGTAAGACCAGTAGAAGCACGTTGACCCATGCCCAAAGCACCAGACTGGCCGTTAAGGCCACCCGCACCAGTGTGTGAGCCGTCCGGGAGAGGTTGTTGGATGAAGTTCGTCTTAAGGGGATTTTGTTCAGTGCCAGTCTAAAGTGAAAATAACACTCGAAACATACAAAGACAACACTAGAACCGTAGAACTGTAGCAAGTTAGACAAGCGTTCGTGAATGAGCTTTGTGGATACGTACAGAGAAACGTTCTGCCAATTCAACGAAGGCGATCACTGTATCATGGTTAGAACTGCTCAAATACAGCGAACGAAATAAAAGACGCACTGTAGGCCGCCCATGGAATCGAATCCGCAACGCGCCTCAAAGTCCGCCTCTCCTCCTCCGTCGGGAACTCGAGACCGTCATGGATCCCATCCAACTCCGCCTCAATCTCAGAGTCGCTCCTCGAGTCGCTCATCTCGCGCTTCTCATCTGACTGAGCATGCTTGACCTCGCTTATCGCAGCAGGGACATTGTCGTCGTGTTGTACGGCAGCCATGGCTCTGTATCGGACCTCAACAAACCTGCACCGGAGGGTAAGATACCGGGAACGGTAGGGAGAGGTTGAGGAGTGGAATCGTCTCGCGTGAGTACTTGCGGAGAGAAGTTTATATCTTCCCCATACACAGGCACGGGTTCCTGGATCAAAGCGAACCTTGGAACCATTCCAAGCCACTTCATTCAGAAGGTATCCGATACATGTGCTTGTGGAAGAGTTTGGCAGGCCAACATGCTAAAAATAGCCCAATTAGCGAAAGTTGGGCAAAAATGCTTGCGATATGGTGTCAACCTCCGGTTGGAGCATGTGCGGGTCATATCTGGGATCGGTTTTCCCGGACCTATCGCTATCATGGGTTTACAACTCGTCGGACCTTAGAGGCCATTGTCGGGGATGTCGTGCAAGTGTTCAATATGCGATGAGAGACGCCACCAGGCTTCAAAGGGATCCCAGCTGTCGAATGATAGATCTAGCACTAACGAACAAGAAAGAATACCAATGGAATTGATTGTGTTAACCTCACCGGAATTATTGCCTTCGCGTTCTTCACGGTGATCCAGTAAATGGGATCGAAGTTCATAGAGCAAGAATAGACGGTCAGGGGACGAGGAGCATGTGCATCCGTCACACACAAGCATGGTATGTTAAGCTATTTTTAGATCGGCAACCGCCTGGTCATTTCCATGAGCCGCATCTTTGATGAATGTGATTCGTTTTCGGGCTTGCAGGTGAATAGCACAAGAATAAATTTACCCCGGGAATTCATGTAATATGGACTAAGGGACAAGATGCTGTAATCCCTGTCGAGCAGGCGATAAAAGTCTTCGGTGGCAAAGGCTAGGCCTATTGAAAGTGAGCAGATGGGGTTGACGTATCCCACGGTGCGAACAAGCGGCAACCTCGGAAACAGGCGTGATGGGCATTCAATATCGCAGATTGGCGAGTAAGAGTGCATTAAATGACGGTCTGACAAAGGGTATAAGTCGGATACGGTAACATTTATGGGAGCATAGCGTGGAATGCCAAGGAGGGCTATTGCGGGTCAAGTGAGAAAGAACATCCGTACAGGTTCTGCCCTCTAGGAAAATAGGGTAAGGCATGCTGAAGCCGGAGCGGAAATACAAAAGAAGCCGGCTTCCTCGTCATTGGAGAAAGTTTCTGGGCGCGCGAATCAAATCGAAAGTCACAAGCTTCCCCAGAAGGACTTAGAGAAGTCTGCTGCGGGCGTGAGACAAAATATGACAAGTTCCAGCACTGAGTAAAGAAAAACAAAGCGAGGGACATGCTCACAACGCGTTATGCTGGACAACGAATTCATGGTCTATGATCTGCTCGATTCGTACACCTCCAACATTCCTACCAACCAATCATGAACATCTGGGGATAGGTAAGACACCCAAGTGACCAGATATCCGAGTCCGAGTTGGAAGAAGTGAATGTAAAACCCGAGCATGGCGATGGCTTTCGCCAGCCAGAATATCCAGCTGAAGACCCAAATTCCAGCGGGTATAAGGAATTTGTACCCAGCGTAGATTGTGATGGAACCCAAAAGCGCGAGGCGTATCGGTCTTTGAAAATAGCTGAATATAAGAAGGCTAGCGAGTAAGATAAGTTGATATTTCGATGCCAAATCTTGAAATACGGGCAAAGAAACGAGGGCCATGAATGTGTCTGTCGGATGGTCGAGGTCGAAGCGTCGCGTAGTATTGGCATTGATTATGTCAGGATTATGTAATAAGATCATTTTGGGAGTCAGCTGGTCCAATCTTCACCGCCACCAGTATCAAACTTTCAAAGTCACAAGGCTAACCTCTAAGAGTCAATTTCACCGACGCTTCAGAAACGCGTAACCTCCCCAGCTCCTGGACAGCCTCGTATTTCCAATCAAAAGGACCGACCTCTTTTCTGACCGATGAAGCTCTACAGTCCTTAGTCAGACCTTTAGGCGCTGTGAACATCTAGTCATCAGTCGCATGGCGTCGAGGAAGTTGCACTTTCGTTGGTAGGCATCTCGTGGCCTCACACGGGGTTGCATAATGCTCCACCGCTTCCACTTGATTGAGGAGGAACTGATGTCGTTCGTCGTCGGAGCGCTGCAGGATCGGGCGGGTTCTTATGTCCACTAAACTTTTTGGAGCCGAACACGACAGGATTACCCATGACCCCACAATATAAAATTCCCTACAGGCTGCTTTTAGCTTTGGTTCCTTCCCTCTCCTCTTATGGCCGACATCCATGCTGACGATCCCGCACTCGCTGCGTTGGGACACTCGGAAAAGCTCGATGAAAAACTGCAAAGCAGCGAGAGCGTCGCTCCCGTCGACTTGAACGATCATGACCATGAGGGTTTGACCCTCCCTACTGAAGAGGAGCGAGTTATTCTCCGTCGCGTTGCCGACTCCATACCGTGGAATGCATATCGTATGTTCCGGCTACCTTCCCTTTCGTTGACTTCCTCACTTTGCCCTTGCTTCAAGTCATTGGATTCGTGGAACTGGCTGAGCGCTTTTCAGTAAGTCCACTATCTCATCCTAGGTCTCAGAGAAAACTAATCCAACTAGTTTTATGGCTCCTCAGTCGTTTTCGTACGTTCCAAAACACTCGCCCCCCGTAGCGCCACTTAACGACCTATGCTAGACCAACTTTATCCAGCAATCGCTTCCACCTGGATCGCACACAGGAGCACGTTTTTGTACGTTCCAAAACACTCGCCCTCCGTAGCGCCACTTAACGACCTATGTTAGACCAACTTTATCCAGCAATCGCTTCCACCTGGATCGCACACAGGAGCAGGCGGCACTGATGGACAATCAGGAGCCCTCGGCTTGGGCCAGCAAACGGCAACAGGTCTTAGCACCTTCTATCAATTCTGGTGCGTCGCTCTTTGTCATGTCTTCCTACCACACCCCTCACTACTGTTCAGGTGTTATGTTACTCCTCTCATCGGAGCTTGGATTGCAGATACCCACTGGGGACGCTTCAATACGGTCTGCGTCGCAGTTGTAGTCGCCCTCATCGGACACGTCATTCTTATCATATCGGCTGTTCCTGGTGTTATCGAAGAGAAGGGAGCTTTGGGCGCGTTCGTCATCGGGTTGATCGTGACTGGTTTCGGTACGTGAACATTCTCGAATTGTGAATGCTTGTCTATGCTCAATGTTCAACGCCGACACCTTGTGCAGGAACGGGTCTATTCAAATCTAACATTTCACCTCTGATTGCCGAGCAGTACAGGCGCACCAAACAGTTTGTATCTACAACGAAGAGCGGAGAGAAGGTCATCGTTGACCCAGTGCTGACTGTCTCCCGGATGTACATGGTATGTTCAAGGCATTCATTGCTCGCACGCACGCTGACAGTTGTCTCAGTACTTCTATTTCTTCATCAACGTTGGTTCCGTCATCGGTCAAATTTCGATGACCTACGCTGAGAAGGTGTGCTTATGTTTCTATTTTACGGCCCCTCCTCATAATTACTTACGCCATTTCCAGTATGTCGGCTTCTGGCTTGCTTACACCTTACCCACAATTGTCTTCCTACTCTGCCCATTCATTCTCTTTTACGGTCGCAACCGCTACGTGCGAACGCCTCCGACTGGCTCGGTGTTTTCGACTGCCCTCCGCTTATGGAAATTTGCCGCCCGCGGGAGGTGGAGCATCAATCCCGTTAAGACATGGCGCAACCTCCGAGCCGACGATTTCTGGGAGAACGTAAAGCCCAGTCGGATTAGCGAGAAGGATCGGCCAAGGTGGATGACTTTCGACGACCTATGGGTGGACGAAGTCCGAAGAGGCTTCAAGGCCTGCGCCGTATTCTGCTGGTTCCCGGTTTATTGTGAGTTTATTTTTAGCTCCACCCGCTGATAGTCAATTAACCGCGCCCTTTGCAGGGCTCACCTACAACCAAATCAATAACAATCTTCTTTCGCAGGCTGCGACTATGTCGACACACGGTCTGCCTAATGATGTCTTGTCGAACCTCGACCCCCTCGCTCTCATCATCTTCATTCCCATTTTCGACCTCCTGGTGCGCATTGATTGATATCTCGGGTCTACGGCACACCTGACCCAGCCTGAAATAGGTCTATCCTGCGTTACGGAGGATGAAGCTCAATTTTACTGCGTTGAAGAAAATTACCGCAGGATTTATGACTGGTGAGCTCAAATCGCCCTTCTCAACTACCACTGAGAGTCGCGATGGCTTCTGCAGGTGCTATGTCCATGGTATGGGCTGCAGGTTTGCATTAGAACACCCATATCTTGAGCGACGCTTACATGCCTCACTCTAGTCGTACAACATTATATCTACAGGGTATGTTCCAATTACATCAAATGACCAAGCAACGATTTAATCGGCCTCGCAGACTAATCCTTGCCGCTACTCCGCCGCAACATGTAAAGGTTCAGAAGGCAATGTCCTCGTGTCACCTCTAAACGTCTGGATCCAGTCAGGGTCGTAAGTCCTTATGGCAACCCCACAGATTCTTTACACCTGACTCCCCTCGATTTTAGATACGTCCTGATTGCGTTCAGTGAAATCTTCGCTTCCATTACTGGACTGGAGTATGCCTTCACGAAGGCACCAAAGAACATGCGATCTTTGGTGATGTCTGTGTTCTTGTTCACTTCTGCGATTGCGTCCGCCATTGGCGAGGCTTTCGTCTGTGAGTAATACTTTGATCCTTTGAGTCTTACCTTATGCTTTATCCTTGCACTCAGCGTTATCTACTGACCCGTTGTTGGTCTGGAATTACGGTGTCATGGGAGTCCTAGCCGGCATTGCTGGTATCTTTTTCTGGCTCTCGACAAGGAAATTGGATAGGAATGAAGATAAACTTAACAACCTTCGTGAAGGACATCTCGAGACTAACAAGGCATGATATCTGTGTTTCTGTGTCTATCCTTAATCGTGTCGGATCATGTAATAAAACTTAAGAGTGTATATCACGATCTCTGTATGTGCATGCGTACTCTCCTCCTTTTAGTTCGTCGAGTTTACTTGAACCCTGACTTGAGGGATGAGTACACGGTCATGAATTTCCGTCAAGAGAAATCGAAGACTATTTTCATCATCTTGGCTGATTCCTCCCTTTCTGGATATCTTACTGGGCCCAGACGTAGATGTCCTATTGTTCTGTCGAGATTCCTCCTTCCTCCTAGCCGATTGTGAGTCCACAATGGTACTCTACACACGCAATAAAACCGAGCTACAGTGGGGCTACCTACGAGGTCTACCCTCCAAACTTGGCTAAGGGGTTGTTGCCTGTACTGGGATCACTTGCTTCCCTATCTGATTTTCGAAGGTCATCGAAAAAATGTTGCAGCAGACTAACTTTTATTGTGGTTTCTGGTTATGAAGTATGAAACACTTTGCCAGAAATTTTCCAGGAAGCAACAAGAAAAAGAGTGTTACGGGGCGCAGAATAAGAGCGAGGAGGTCGTTGTCAATATCGGACTTGGACCACTCTATCTCTTTTGCTCTCCGCCATGCCGTGTGCCAGAATTGGTCTTTCGATCACTTCCTTGTGGAAAAATGAAGCCGATTCAGCGAAAACATGAAGATACGTCGCAACGGCACCTAGTCCGTTAGCTGCTTGTTTTCAATTACTCATAAGATACACCACATAAACCGATGTAATTTCGATAGAGATGTTCGATGCTAGGTCCGGGCTACTTTTGCGCAAATGTAAAGCACCACGTGTCGGAATGGGTCCCTGATCTCATGTGATCCTATGCGAGTCTCGTCAACTGGCGGGCTTCACGAAATTAATGAAGCGATGACTCCGTTTGGCGACACCCTGTAGCATATCGGTGACAGGGATGATCTAGAAGCCAGAGACAAAAGCGAGCTCTATTGTGAGTTGACTTCTCAATGTAGAAGCGGGAATAGCGATTACCTGGAGCATGCATTCCCCTCTTCCCACACCCCGCACTACGTATTTGAAACGAGCGAGCACTTCACCAAAGCTGCATTGCTTGGACCTCTGTCAAAGAGGGGCTGGCAAGTAAGGGAGCCGATAGAAAACTTTCAATTTGCTTGAGAATTCTCGAGTACCTTCGGCGCCGGCTCGAGTCCTTAAGCCAGCTGCACGCAATGCCTTCAAATGTCAAATCAACGGGAGCCCAAACATTGTCAGAGATCCGACGCCATTCGACGTGAGGGCGCGAGTCTGTATGTTTGCATAAGTGGGCAAAGTTGAAGGAGAGGAGCTCAAAGACGTACGTGGCAGGGTGATCACAGATAATGACGGGCATTTGGCTCCCCATTCGCTTACGATAGCTAACTCATGGTCAAGGTCACATGGGATCTCGCTAGAGCGGAATTGGACTTCGCGAGAAATCCTCAAGTGTTGAAGGTTCGGATATCGGGAAAGATAGTGCCCAACCTCTTCTTGATAACCCTACCAAGAACTAGTAAGTTTGCAGGGTCCGACCTAGGCTGTGACAATAACACTCACCGTTGGAAACTGAGCATCGACCACAAAGACGCAGAGAATATCCAGCATATAGATATTGGGAAGGTGCGTTGAGATGAGACCAATTAAATCCGAGTTCCAGCCTCTGCGACGGCAGCTCAGTACGTTCAATGTACATGACGCTGCAGCACTGAGGGACTTAATAGGGCCGTCGCAAGCCTGTGCGGCGCTCCAGACGACATGGGCTGACCGAAGAGGTAGGGGATAAGCCGGTGCCAGCGTCTCCAGATATACGCCGTTCCCAGCGTAGTGGCGGAGCTTTCTTAGAACCGGAGTTCTTCGGAGCTCAACTGTGGCGCAGTCACGGGAACGTGAAGGAGTATCATCAGAAAAATTCTCGTGGTGGGAGACCTCCAGATAGTCGAGTGTGGGGTGTCGTTGGATGAAAGAAAGGAGGGAGCTGTCAAGGGGAAGGACCGTCTCAAAGTAATTGAGCAAAGGGAATTGTAGTGGCTGAGTGGTCGGAGAAAGAATAGTGGTTATAAAGGTTGGATCAAATACGAGCAGGGCGAGCTCCCGAAGATTGACCATTTGGAGAAGAGCAGCCTTAAGGTTCTTGTAGAAAGAGGCCAGGTAAAGAGTATTAGGCGACCGAGCTAATCTGGAGAGGAGGATGCTTTAGACCTGTCAAATCTCATAAAAGTCAAAGACTCACTTGTAAGATATTGAGAGGCGTTTAACGCAAACGGCTGCAGTGCTATTCGAGCGCAAGGTAGTGCAGAGACACATCAAAGAAGACGAGCGTGTCAGGCAAATATTTTTATAAAGGGAATGTAAGACTAAAGAATGAAAGAGTTGGGACGTTCTGCAGAGGACAAGTTGTGTTGCTTTGGGAAGGAGCCAAATAATCTCATCAAGAATTTCTGGTGGGAGTTTGCGAGGAACCATCTTTCATAGGACGGCATTGGGCTACCATGAAGGTCGGGCGACGAGGAGAGACTAATGCAATGACCCCGAGGCCGCTCCGAGTTCGGAAGGGTAATTGAGGTCACCTGAGCCTCCACTGGTGACTTGAGCCCGAAATCGTGAAAGAATGTGAGGAACACAACACCAGCTTGAGCGACGTGGAAGAATTCGGTGCAAGCGGCGAAGGCAGAAATACCGTAGCCCCTGGCAGCTGGAGCGGAAGCGCGATCGGCCGTGATCACAGATAGTCACGCCCCTAAGTCACAACACCGTGTCTTGTCCATTTTAGAAAAATGTTTATATCAAACAGGGTTCTTTGTTTTTGTTCTTGGTCCATAACGCCAGAGAAGGGGGTTGCCATACGGAAAAGAAGCAGTCCTCTCATTGGCTTGTGGTTGCGGAGGCATCAGGGACGGGAAACAAGAATGAACCATCGGCGTGAGCTCAGCACTACAGTGTTCCAAGTTCTTGTAAAATGGAAAAAGGATCGTCGGGTTCGGACAACGATGAGAATTTTAACATAAGGACGCCAAGAATTATGGGGTCAGTGAAAAAAGTGACGACGACTCGCCCTAACGCTTGTGTGGTGCATTGGCCTTTGAAAGAAACAAACAAACATGTCGTTAAGTGCCTCAGTACTCTCTTAGTCAGATAGTCTCCCGTCTTCTCCCGTGCATACTCAGATTCTTGATGGAGAAACACTCTGACTAAAAATATCATCGCGATTCCCAAGCCGCTCCATAAGTCTCGATGTTCGTCGACTCAGCTCTCAATCAAGTCCTCCTTGCCTTACTCCTTGCTTCAATTGGAATCTGTGCCTACCTTGTCACCATGCCCTCGCTCGCAATTGCTCGCAAAGTTAATGCTACTTTTAGACCAAAGTATACCCCTGTCGGGGTTTTCATAGGGGGGACATCTGGGGTTGGGGGAGCGATGGTTGAAGCGTTTGGGCGTTATACTCAAGGGAAATCTGACATAGTCATCGTTGGACGTAGGGAGGCAGCAGCAGAGAGCATTTTCTTAAGTCTTCCACGTCCCTCCGACCAAACTTACCGACGCGAGTTCATCCACTGTGACGTTACCCGCATCAAGAACGTCCAGAATGCTGCCGCAGAAATCCTTTCCCGCTATCCGAAAATTAATTTCCTGATACTCTCGACCGGCTTTTTAACCCTGAAAGGCCGAGACGAAACGGAGGAAGGACTGGATACCAAACTTGCCGTGCATTATTATTCTCGCTGGAAATTCATCAAAGACTTAATTCCTTCCTTGAACAATGCCATTAAAGCGGGAGAGGATGCCAAGGTGCTCTCAGTCCTGGGAGCTGGAAAAGGGGGAGAAATCAATTTGGACGATCTCGGACTCAAAAAGACCTTCTCGACCATGAATGCGGCCCTCCAAGCTCCAACATATAATGACTTAATGATGGAGGTACGGCCTCCTCTTGATGCAGTCTTTCTTCGTGGGGTTCATTGCATTTGACAGGCATTCCACGACTCTCATCCCGATCTGACTTTCACGCATGCATACCCAGGCGCAGTTCGTACTTCTATATTCCAAAAATCCGACTCGAAACTTGTCAATCTTGCGAATCCGTTCGTGAATACGATTTTCCGACCCTTTACAATCTCGCCCGAGGAATGTGCAGAATATATGTGGCACGCGGTGTTTGGCAACACAAAGGGAGCCTTCAGGACTGGGTCAGAAGGGGAAAATCTGGGAAAGCAACGGTATTTTGGTAGTGAAGAGGCGAAGAGGAAGTTATGGGAACATACGGTTGAGGCCACAGCCATAAACACCCAGTAGGGTCGTCATTGGGTCTTTTTGCACAATATTAAGCATGCCGACAGTTCTGATCCCATTGACAAGCGTGGAAAAGTGATGTGAGATCATCATCAGGTAACTTTATTACTTACTCTAATGCGACGCTCTCACGCAAATCGAGCTGAGCCTCTTCCCTGAAATCAATTTCCAAATTCATTGACCTTCAGGATATCAGTTTATCGGCCAGTGTATACGACGATTGGGGGGGTCAAATAGCACATCACGCTGGCCGGGATATGAATGCCCATTCAAATCTCAGAATGATGATCAGGCCTGGAAGTCAGACAAAGGGAGCAATGACGGGGGACAGCGGTATATATCCCGCCACGAACTCAGGTGGGAACATCCGGCCATCATGACGAGCTCTACCCATATCTACGCGGCAGCGACGCTCGATATCTTCCTGGCGTTAAGTGCTGCCAAAGGAGAGCAAGTTACCTTGTCAGCCAGTCATACTAGCGGAATCACGCCAGCTGCGGTCTACAGTGGTGGTCACAAAATGGTACAACAAAAGTCGGACTGCGCATTGCAAACAGTGGCGCAGGGCAGGTCGGATTAATTGAAGCATGGGCGAATTCGTTCATTAACTAAGTTACATAGTCGATCATAAAGGACACGAGCCATTCACAGTGCGTTTCATCTGCCCTTGGCTTCAACATCACGCTTGCTCACAAAAATAATGATCCAGGTGGAGTGGTATTTGAGCGACACGACTGGAAGCCTCGCTTACTTGGAACATAAAGTGGTTGATGGTGCTGTCACCTATAATGAAGCTGCGGGAAAGCAACTTGGCGATCGTGGCTTTTTGTCCGCATGGCTCTCTAGGTTCAACGTAAGCGGGCCCCTTGATGACGAAATTCCAAGTTCGGAGCCCTGAAGTATGGAATGGCCGGTTGATTATAGTAACACTTCTATTTTGTCGGGCCCATCGGCATTC
>KQ963093.1:33422-63956 GCA_001563735.1 Leucoagaricus sp. SymC.cos
CACGACCCTCTTTCGATCAGTCAAAGCATACAGGTTACGTCGGGCCCTCTGCGTCGGGCTTAGAAGTTAAGTCTGAGCCAGAAGACGACAATGTGTTTCTTGACGATCGACGGCCTCCGAAGCGACCTCGGTTGAGCCTCGGATCCTCCATTGTGACACCTCAAGCAGCCAAGTCAGGGATATCAATGTCACGTCGTGTGTTTTCAACAAGTCGGGCGACAAAAGAAAAAAAGGCTTACTTGGACGAAAACACCCCTGTTACAAAGGTCTTTCCAATTGGTCGCCTTTCTGGTCAAACAAGATTGGAAGACTATACAATCTATAAAAAACGCGGTCGTTACATTCAGGAGGGCGAACCGTTCGTGGCTTACCTTTCTGTCTGACGACCTGCTAATTCAAGGTCTGTCTTTTCCTCAGGTCCACCAAAACCATCAATGCATTATATGCTATCAATCCCGAGCGCAACGGAGGCGTTAGCCATCAGTATGAAGATGTAGTCCGGAATAAAGAAGCGCGCATGCGGATGGATGCTGGTGATTGCGATGAGTGCCGTGATGTATGTCTAACGAGCTCATATGCTATCTCTGCTAATATCTTGACAGTGGTACGCTGCCGTTGGCTCAATGCCACCACGCGATCGTGGTCCCCTTTGGCGGTCGCCTTCTACAACCCCAGTGAAAAAACGATGCAAACGGCACGCCGAGGGGTCATCTTCCGATATTCCCACTCACGAATCCCCATCTTCACCCTCTGATCGGCGCCAAGCTGAAATAGAATCCCATAAGAAACTGATATCACGACATAGACAAAATTGGGCACGAGCTCGAACTCCTCCTGGATATTGGAACATCGGTTTCCCGGATACCCAAGAGGTTAGAGAGATCAATGAACGGGCGGAAGAGATGCATCAGCGGAAGCTTCGGGAGGTTGAGAAGGAGGCTGAACGGGGAAGGTGGATCAGGAGGTAGCATGTTTTTGGACTAGGTAAATACTCTATTTTTATTACATGGATGGATATACCCCTGGATGTTCGTATTACGAACTCGTGCAACTAATTGAACGTCAATTCTCACCACTAGTGGCCGTTCGCTGCCTTGCTATGATTGGTAGTACTGGCTGTGGATTATGAACGACAGGACACGTCAACGAATACGTCGTGACTCAGTCGGATCTTGTCAGGGTGAACTCAAATTTTGTTTGGTCCTGGCAAGCCTGGTTGAGTCCATGTCGATCGCGACTGACCTCCTTTGAGCTCACCTATTTGAAGGGGGGGTCTTGGTACATTTTTCCACATCTCTGCCTCGGACGCCAACCTCCATTCTTTCTCTCTCGATCATCGACCCTCTTTCTTTCACATACACAACGATGACCAAGTCTTATACCTCGGTTGAATCCCTCAAGGACACTATCCTAACCGACAAGTCCGCCGCTCCCGCTCTTTATCGCGTTAACGGTCTTCCGCGTACTGGCAGGATCCTCAAGACACCCATTCGTCGTTTCTTCTTCAAGCTTGAGGTCCTGAAGCCCAGTACAAGTGGGATAGGGAACAAGCGCTCCCGCACCGATGACCATGAGTCTGACTCTGGACCTGCTTTGGATTCCCTTGTGAAGACCCCACCTCTCTCTCCAGACGTTGCGACCTCTCCTATGACCGAGCTTGATACCCCAGATGCTGGTCACCGTACTTTGGAGTCCCATTCTCTTGGTCAACAGTATACTCCACCTATTCCTTGCATGGCGTTACAGAACTCGGACCATAGCATCGACGCTGTTGTCATTAGCACTCTGCTCAAGCTGCCCTTCTGTTGCCACGAAGATTTGCTCACTATGTCTCCGGATCGCATTGTTGAGGTAGCCAAAGAGATGAACGAACGTCTTCCCGAGGCCCTCAGGATCGACTTGAGGGGGTCTCGAAATTATATTGATATCAGGAGAGAGGTCGAAACTCTGGTTGGCATCGTCAAAAGTGCCAGCGAAATGCCTGTTCCGGGTGCGCCGTTGAAGAGAGTTAAGGGTAGAGGTCGCTCGAGTAGGGTTGTCAAGTCGACTTTCTTGGCCCAGCTAGATCTCAGGGCCATCAGTCCTCCAACCAGCCCTTTGGCCGGTATAAGCGCTACGAGGCGCAGGAGGAGGGCGGGACAGTCAGATATCGCGATGATTATGAGTCCGACGAAGCTGGCTATGTTACGAGAGGAGGACGAGGACGAGATTGATGAATCTGGAAATGGTGACATGGGTGAGGCTCAGGCAAGCGACGTAGGAGCCGACGTGGATGAAGACGTTTTCCGTGCTGCGAAGAAACGAAGGACTTCGGGGTCGTCTATCGAAAACGTTGAAATGATCACTCCCACTATGCGTCGTATTCAAGTCCCTCTCTTACTTCAGAAGCTTTACGATAATGACAGCGATACATCTCCCACCCTGGATCGGATTTTCAAGAGGAATCGCTCTCGCTCTCAGCGCCATGTCATATTCGAGGAAAATTCTCTCGAGTCCTCCAGAAACACCAATAAGGTCATAGTGAAGACGACTGTCATCGATCGATCTTTGGCCAATACCCGAGCTCGCTATCGTTCCTCCTCCAAATTCACCCGCATCGCAAATGCACTGCCAATCGGACAAGTTCAAGGTCCCTTACAGACTTCTACCCCGAAGATTCCCCAGATCGAATACGAAAATATGCCCCTCGTTATGGATGTCGTTTCCCCCATCGGCGATTCCTATAAGAATCATTGTCTGGCCCACGCGAAGACCAAGAGTACCTCACCCACCTGGGATGCTGGCGTTAGCAAGATCCCCAGGTATCGGAGGACGAGCGACCTCATGTTAGTCAACATCGACGGGAGGACCGACCTTGATACCAATAAGACGTTCTGAGACCATAGTATTGTCGCTCTTGCCTAAGGTTTATACCACGGACTACATTTTTGCTCTAATTACGGTGATTATGGGTTGAATATACCTGCCATTGATATCATCTTTCCTTTTGGATGTTTTGACTGTTTGTATCCTTTGAATAGGATACGAAAAAGGACGGGATGGGGCCTGACCGGGAATTGAACCCGGGACCTCCTCGAATTGAGACACAACGCCACCCTAACAAGGAATCATACTACTAGACCATCAGGCCGCTAAGGGACGACTCAAATAGACATTCAGGGTGTGAACGTAAGCCATCCAGCCTGACACTAACCCTGTTTGAGCAGAAGCAGAGATCAATACGTGAATCACTCATGGAACTCTGTGCTCCGATTTACAACATTTCACAGTCTATCCAAAACAGCATAGGTATATTCAGTTCCTGGGAGTCATCCTTTACATTGTCAAACCTCAACCCAAAAAAAAAACAAATGAAAACGCAAATCTTTTCTCCATGCTCGCAATCTCATAATTTTCCTTCAATCAGTGAGAATGGAGTAGAAAAAGGAACGGTAAGAGAGTGGTCTCACGTTTAGTGTGGGTGTTAATGAACTTCGACAAGTACTCGACCATTTTGGCCGTTTCTTCGCCAACGGGTCGAATCCAACTTTCGGGTAGCGAAAACCCGTACTAGGTCAAATGAGCATCAAGAAAACTTCTGACAAGAGAGAAGTCAACCACTCACTGTTCCTGTATCTCTGAGGTGAGCGACGTATGAAAATTTGATACCAACGATTTTATACATCCAGTCAAGAATATTGCCAGGTGCGGGATAGAGGTTATAACAAAGTCCGCCAGTCTAGAGACCAGGTGAGTTCAAAGAAACAGAGTGGAAAAAATGAAGGACCTCGAAATGGGTGCCGTGCGCCAATCTTAGGGCGTAAGTCGCTCCCATTGCAGCTTCAATCTGATCCTCCGCATCCTTCGGTAGTTTTTTACACGTGTACGAAAACGGCGATGAAACTGCGAGTGCGAGATCTCGGTAAATGTGCGTCACGACATAAATATACGTACGCATTTGTCCATAGCTGCGCAGGTCAAGGAACCCAGCAAGGTTGGGCAGGGTGATCACAAAATTTGCAATGTTGTTCACCTCTGGAGCCTCAAAGGGTCGATGACCGGGATACCAATGAGAACATGGGTCAGCCGGCAATCTGTGATGCTTCCCCTTGCCTCTGGTCACCGTCGGAATATCCCCTACCGTAGGTTTCCACTTGTAGCCCTGTCGAAGAGAATGTCAGAGGCCAGGAGATTAAGAGAAGTTAATCGGGAGAGGCGCACCCAATTCCTAAACAAGCAAATCAAGCGATCAAAATGCCAAGCGCCAATCAGAAGCTTAAAGGAGCAGCGAAAAAATAAGCGTACCTGTTCATGTCCACCCCAACACACTGTAAATGAGGTCCGAGAATCTGGCGGTTCTTGTACCTGCATCACATCAGGGCTTCGCATGATGAAAGGACGAAGTCAAATGCACCAGTATCTGTCGGTCTCCCAGGTATAAGAGTAACCATCCGGGTTTGGAGCTGGAACAATATGGAAATCCTATGTAAGGCAATAATCAGGGAATGGTCGTGTGATAGGGTGATATTACCCACAAAGTCCTCAAGAAGGTGTCGAAGTGATCTGTACTCGGATGAATTCGCCACGAGAGCGTGTGCTATGTACAAGGATGTCGCAGTCGCGACCCACTGAAGAGGAATTTCATAAGGCTGCGCAGAGACGATAATGAAATACACACCTCTCGTGCATGTTGTGCACCCACGATCACAAAGCCCAGCTTTCCTACTCCTGGAATTCGACGAAGGGTTGAGTTGCTCGAGGGAGTCGATAGAGTCATGGCAAGCATCTCCCGACCCTCTGCGCTGTGACCTAGGTTATGAATTGTTACGAGGTCAGGATGAAGGCTCGCCAACTCCCGCATGAATTCATCGATTTCGTAGAGAGGGTGGTAGTTCTCGTGGTAGGTTGAATTGGTGAAAGAATCAAGTCCCCAGCCATCTGAAGAGTCGGTACTAGTGTACTTCGGTTGTTCTTGAATTATTGAGTGGGTGTGTGGCATGTAGAGAAGCTCATTTGATAGAGCTTCGCCGTATGAGGGGACATAGATATCAACGTGGGAGTTGTTAACCTGCCAGATATCCGCGTTGCTTTCCTGCGTAAGGATCAAGCTGCAAGTCGGGTATGTTGAAGATAGCACAACGTACGAAAGCTAAAGCCAAGATGCGATCTTTCTCTTGCTCGTTATTCGCAATGAAGCGCCTGAGAATACCAGTCGTGTGAACAGGTGGTCGAGGACGTGAATCAAGCACGAGCTGGTCATTCGCTAGAGCAAGTACGGAGACGAGAAGTACAGCGCATATTCTGGCGAATGATATGAGAGATATAGAGACCATAGCCGTCCCAGAAGATAGTGGTGGTGGTCCTAGGTGGAGAAGAGAAAGGGGGAGATTAACGACATAAGCACTAGTGTATTGATTACATAAAGGGATCGATGTTCTAATTGGCTTGGCAAAGCTAACCTTCTTCCCCCTACACCACTGGCGGTTCCCATACCGCTATTCTTCGAACTTGGCACTCAAACTATCACCGTTATGGCCTAATGGTCCTTCAGTTCCTTCACAAAAGATCAAGTTTGAAGGGCACCACGATACCATCATTAGGAGCTTTCAAAGAAAGGTTGTGATAACTTCCAACGCTCGTTTCAAAAACTTCCTATCATAGTGCATTTTCCCGCAAATACTACATGATCGATAGTATATTGTATGTACCTTCGGTCATCCGAGCAGCAAGAGCAATACAATCAATGAGCGCGGTTAATGCTCGCATAGAGAAATTTCGATCTCTTCAAAGTGACCGTTGGACGCCAGCTCGTACTTCTTTCTCTCTTCCATCAACTCCTTACGAAACTCCTTCGCCTCGTCTATGGAGATGGGAAAATCTTTTGAATTGTGGATTACCAGACTGCGTAGTTCGGCAGGGAGACGGGAAAGTGGCCCATCGCTACGTAGCATCGGGTCTGCCCACCATTCTTTCTGCTGACATGGGACATGGGCTGTGGAAATAACTCTGACGTTCGGGTCGACGAGGAATAGGGCCAGGATTTTGCGATGGCCGGCCTTCTCTGGATCTGCCAATCGAAAGGGCTGAACTTGGTGCTGAAGAATGTTCGGAAATGTGATAACGCGACCTTCACGCGTTTCTATAGAGCCAGCATTCTGTACGGCCGCCGACCAGTTCTTCATTCCGTAGATCTCTTGCAGCCAGATTGAGTCTCCTTGCTCGTAGCGTTGTTCCTCAGCCTCAGCCGTATGGACTGCTTGTCTGAAAGCGAGATAGCTTGGAGTGATGTTCTCATTGTCGTAGTAATAAATTGCTGAGGCGCAGATATGCTCGTTCTTATTGGATCATAAGTCAGGCTGATTTCATGTCGAAGGAGTAGTCATGACTCTCACCATCTTACCCTCGACATGCCATGAACCGCCCTTGTACTCCGGCTTCTCTGGAGTCAGGTGGATATTAGCCAGTTTAATGATGATTTGCAAGCCACGATGTCCGTAATCTTTCTTCAGATCCACTGGGTCTTCAGGAGAAGCTGGTGCTTCGAAGTCATAGGGTTCCGGACGAACAAGGAAAAGTGGCCTATTGGCTTTCATCCACTCGTAACGTTGGTCCCAGTAATCATCATAATCCTCGTCGTCGCTGCCTTCTTTTCGAGGCCCGTCTTTCTCCAAGGCGTCCTCAAGGTCGCCGTAGTCTAACTCGCCATACTGAATGCGTCTATTGAAATCAAATTCGCGGAGAGGAGTCAATGTTGCGTTCCAAAGTGGAACGATCTTGCCTATGATTCGCTCAAGGGCGTTGTAGAGGGCCGAGTGGTGGCGGGGATGAAGGTTGTTAACGTAGCTGACAATCCTTTGAGACCAACCACGTAAGTCGCGAGAGGTTGGATGGCACGTGATTGACTCACTTAGGAGTGTCCTCGGCTATGTCAACGTCGCAGGGAAGCCATTGATACCTTCTGCTGAATGCCGCCGTTATGTTTCTGTCCCAGCGGTCTATGCGATAGTTGCACCCAGTTTCGCCCTGACCCGGAACTGGGATTATATCACCAGTCCCAGAAGAAGAAATACCAGCTGCTAGGTCCAACTTTTCCCTGGTGATAATCCGAGAAAGTCCATAGATCAAGGGGTACAGCGAAGGATGAACCAAGTCAAGCACCATGTCATCTGATCCCGGATGCCAGTCTTTCTTGTCATCCGGGACGTTCTCGAGAGGCACAACTGCAGCTTTCAAGGCGGCTTGGAGGTCATTAGGGATAGCTGCATCTGATTTCACAACATCGCCATGAAAAAGGCTAACAACTCCGGTCTTCTTGTATACTTCGGCCTTGTATTTGAGCTCTTCGAGGCAGTAGTCCACCATCTTGTCAGTGAAATCATTGTTTTGTTGCTTAATCTCTTCCCGCCATTTCTCGGTGATGTATTCTTGAGTGACCTGGAGAGAAGAACATCATTTACACAGAGTCGGTGATCGATGTAGAGGTCATTACTTTATTGACCCAGTCCTCCTTGTCCGTGACTTGATTCAAGAAGGCTAACATAGCCGTCTCCCTCGCAGTAATCATTGGCATGCGGCACTCGCTGAGAGTTGTGAGTAGAGGGTCTATAGGCAAGAAGAATTGATACTGACCCACACGAATCGGAGATGCTATCATCGAGGGCAGTCGGGAACAACCTCCTTCCCTCTCCCCTTGGGTCGGGTCGGGCGTTTCTCCACGATGGCCTCGGCCACGGATCGAAGTCTAACGGGAGCCCGTAGCCAGGAAAAACGGGTAATGTAGGATCAGTGTTGCTTTCCGTCATAGTGGATGGATGCGATGGGTTTGTCGAAATTTCGCCAGTCAGTTTATATTCCTCCGCGACGATTGACTGTGTGACTTGGAGAAGGAAGGCCCCGATGCGTTCCTCGGTCACTTCGACAAATGCTACTGAATCATGCCTGAATCAATTCATCTGCGAGTCAAGGGCGGCCACAGGCGGGGGTCAGGGCGGGATCAGGCGGGATACGGGTGTATGAGAAAACTCGGAGTCCCAGCCGTGTTCGGCTTTTCCCGTCCCCGATGATAATGGTGCTAAAGGGGCTTATGTAATCGGTGAGAGGAGAGTATATTGAGAAGCAAAAGGCAGGAAATTATCTAGGGTGTTTATACGTTTTCTGCATCCGCCACAGAGAACTTATGTAATCACGGCAGGAAATTATCTAGGGTGTTTATACGTTTTCTGCATCCGCCACAGAGAACAACGGAGGATGGTTAGACAATGAGTGTGATGGTGAAATGTGTCATTGTGTCGTGTGTCGCTGCTTTGTGCTGCGGACATTTCAGTGATTTCACGATTGTCCAAATATAGAAACCAAATTCCAGCAAATGGTTAGTCAGAACAACATCACCGCGCAAACTACATGTACGTACTTCTCAATTCCTTGTAATCCGTTCACAGGACTCGGCCTCCAGTCAGGAATGACACATTGTGACTGATAAACTTTTGTAAGAGGATATGAAGCGGTCCACGTGCCCACTTGAAGTGCCCATGAGTCACAAAGGGACTCCCACCACCGAACTTCAAGGACTTCTGAAGTCCTCCAAGTTCGGTGATGGTGAGAATCCAACTCTTCTGATTTACTTATTTATCCTTCAAAATAAGAGTCAAACTGACAGGATCCAGGATACGGATATGGCGTATTTATGCCGGCGGAGAAGCTTATGGTGGACAATAAGGAATAACTTGATGGAGAACAAGCCCCTGTGCCACACAATTCCTCTATATAACTACCGTGGGTTGGGCAATTGATCACTGCAGTGATCCTTACCGCTTTTACTCCTTCAAGTTCTTTGCACTTTCCCTCACACTTTAAAATGATGTAAGCGCTTCCCTCTCATTCTATAGACGATTCCTCACGGCTGTCAGGTCCCCGGTAGACACTCCAATTCATTTACTTCCTGATGACACCCTCAAAGAAATTTTTGAGCACTGTGTCGAACCATTTGACAAATCACGCACATTCCGCCGACGCACTCCATCATACTCGTACAGGATACTCTTATCCTCCGTTTGTCGACGATGGCGGGTGATCATTCTCAACATGCCAGGCCTATGGGCAAATATCATTACAGACCTCACAGAGGACTACCCTCCAGCGCCGCTCTTTCACCTCATCATTGAACGATCTGCTCCGGCTCTTGTCCATATCGATCTTTGGGGAGCCGGGGATCTTCACCATAGTTATCCATACGTCAACCCACAAACCAACCCTGGTATATCTTACGCCACCCTGGCAGACTCGCTTTCGTCAATCCCTCCTCATATCCATCGTTGTCGGCTATTCAAAGTTTTTATCACTGACCAAGATTCCGCGCAAGCCTTTGTGAGAATCCCCTTCTCGTCCGCTGGTCAGTTGGAGGAAATGGAGCTAGCTACTCAATGCGGTCAGGATATTGACAACGAAATCTTTTCGAGCTTTCGCGATTTGACAACTTTGCATAGATTTCGATTACTTGGATTCGGCGACGGCTGGACTATCCACTCGGCTATGGCCTCTCCTCTGTGGTCGCATCTTTCTCACCTCGATCTATCTTATCTCATTCCCACTGAAGAAGTCATCTGGCTTCTTCAGACCTGCACCTCTGCCGTTACCATGCGGTTGAGAGCCAGGATGCAGGCTAGCTATGGCGGACCTGTTATTTGCATTCCTAATTTACGGGCACTGAGTCTCAGTGCCTGTGGCAGAAACATTTTGAGGAGCCTCAGAAAGATAGAGGCGCCGAAACTCGAGGTGTTTCACCTCGAGACTCGAAGGGAGGCTTCGATTTACGAAACTCCCTCTGAGATTCCTTCGGATGACCAGTTTGTCTGGCCATCCGTATTAAACAAGACGCTGTCGTTGCGGTTACTGTTATTGAACGATCCCAGTTCACCGTACTCGGACGCTATCAAACTTTTATCCCATGACTATGTGAAAGCGGTTCCTGTTGTCAAGCTGGGTATTCGTCCGGCGGAAATGCTTCGTGCAAAGGAGAATCCACATTTATTGTTGGCGGAGAGTAATGAGGTTGGCTGGATTGATACGTCAGTTGCAATGTTGTATCGAAAGGAGCACATGTCGTTGTTGTCGGACATAGGAGTGCATGTATAATTACGGTATGCCAAATCATTATAAAATTAGAACGTTGTGATTCATAACTAGCTTAGTAGACTCATCTAATCGATACAGGCTCAGTTTGAGTATGAGTGTCCATTTGAAATGCATGTACCTCACACATGTTCGTTGTGCCTCAAAGTAATAACGCATACCACGAGCGAATTGTAGACAATGCCACTTAATGCGTTGATTGTTCATAGGTACGCAGTGTTGAAGGGACTTATGTAATTGGTGAGAGGTGAATATATTGGGAGGCAAAAGGACAAGGAATACAGGAAGAAATCTACCATATTTATACTAATCCCATGTCTACCGCTGGACAATAGATGATTAATAAACAATGGTGAATTGTGCTGAGGTGTCATTTGTGTCGCGGACATTTCACGATTGTCCGACTATGGAAATCAAATTCCAACACGCCGCTACACGTACGAGGTGCAATCTATCTGAGAGGGTATTTATCTTATCGGTACTGTCAGACGCTGTTGAGTAAGATGAATGATGTATTGAGCGCTTGGCGAGGCCTGTGATAGGCGTCCATACATTGTTCCGATTGAGAGGGTATTTATCTTATCGGAACTGTCTGACGCTGTTGAGTAAGATGAATGATGTATTGACTTGTATTGAGCGCTTGGCGAGGCCTGTGATAGGCGTCCATACATTGTTCCGCCAACGTGACCTCAATTACGTCAGCATGTGACTGAACGCGTTGAACGCTCAACCAGACAGCGAACAACGATTCCTGTCCGGGCAATTCCTAGCAGCCTCGCCATAAAATCGAACCCGACGATCCCACCACCGACGGATTCTTACGAACCACTGGTGAAGGCGGTCCTACGACATCGCCTTACCTACAACATTCTTCTTCAATCTGGCCTCTTGACATGGGCTATTGTAACAGTAACTATGATATGGCAACAAAATGCGGCTTCAATAGGCCTCGGTCACCTCCTGGTGACTCCTTTCACTCCTTTGACGCTACTAGCGTCGTTAATCGTTTGGTTGTTCATGGCATTACCTATTGTCATCATTAGAAAGATGCTAATGACATGTGAATGGTTTTTTTGGCTCGAAATATTCGGTAACTTGGGCTTACGATACTTAAACTCAACAGCAACGCGAACAACCGCCACCTCCCCAGCCAGTTCACTCTCGACTGCTATGGCCAAGCCAAACATACGACGCGCATCCTTTGTGTACATTGCCTCAGCATTTGCTTTGGTGGTCGTTCATGTGGCTATCTCCTACGCCGTTGAATCCACTGATCCAAAGCTTAGGATCTTCGTCAAATCAAAGTGCGTCCAACTCCTCGAGAAGAGCGTGTTTCTTAGCTAACAATATCCTCCTAGAAAGCATCCACATTACCTCAATGGCCGACTTATTTTTCTTGTTATATCTCAGGCTGCAATTGCCATCATCTACGCACTTCGAAGCGTCATGATGGACCGATTTGCCTTCAAGTGGTCTATTGCCGCTCAGGTTCGTGTTACTCTTGTTTTGAAGATGTGTACTTTCTCAATGAGATCTTCCAGAAAAGCGAAGCGAGCCCCAACATTACGCTTCTGGATGTCATACGGGCTTTCATCGTTGCGACTCTACTTTCGTTCCTCGCGTTGCCTGTGACAGCAGGTGTTTTTGCCGTCGCTCGGCTTTCGCTCCCTATTTTATATAACTTTCCCTTGATCGCTTCACTCCTCAAACCCTTCACAACGCACTTCCTTCGTGGCTCCTGGACCATCTTACTTCCCTTCAGACATATTGACCTCATTCGCCGCGCCGTCCATCTTGGCTTTGTATCGGCTTTCATTTGGGAAACTGCAGACACTCTGTTCGACCTTAACGTGGCTAAGGTTCGTTCAAATCATTTTTCAACCAGATCCAACCTTACCCTTATCTGCAGCAAATTCCAGTCGCCAATCTCGCTGCAGACCCAAACGTAACCTTGATATCTGGCATATCCTCCAGCGATCTCACTTTTCAATATTTCGCCTACTCCGAGCTGTGTACCTTGGCAGAAGACAAATCCGCTGTCGCGACCGCTCAGCGGAGTGCCCTTTTCAGCGACCAGAAGTTCAGCCCGAATTTATGGTCTCGCTTCATTCGAGAAAGCCTTCTACTACTCGGAAAAGACTATCAGCTCTTTCTTCGTCACGGCGACCCCGAGCCACCAGCCGTCGTACCTCCTCAAGCGACACCCGCCCTCAATCTCAACTCGATCACATCAAGTCCTGTTCCTCTGCTTCGAAAGAGGGTGTTCAAGAGTACTCCGGAGGGGCCAGTTGAAATGGCACTAGATGCTATAGCATCCGATGGACCTATGTCACGGGCAGTAGACGCGAATGTTTCTTCTGTCGATCTGCCTGAGGTTTTCAGATCGGCAGAGTCGAAGGTCATACCCCAAGCTACGAAACAAGAGGTTCAGAAAGGGGTAGAAAACGCGAAGGGTGTGATGGACGTCATAAAACGCAGGATCTACGAATTTATCTGCGGAGTTTACAACAAATATGTTCCACCTGTTGCAGTGGAGCATTTGAGAAACTGGTTGGCATGGTGGAGGAATGATCGCACGAATAAGATCGTAGAGAAGAGCTTGCCTTCACGGGAATTGGATATTATCGTCGTCGAAGGTGGGTCTCGTTCTTTTCTGATGGTTGCAACGAGCTGGAGAAACTCAACCCATTATGCTTACACGCACAGTAATATCCCGACTAACTTGCGCATCTCTAACGGAGGATCGATATGGGGTCGTTCAACGAGACATTCCGCGTATTCTGGAAGCTTTCTTATCGTTCCTATCCGTAGTCGAAGAACGTCAAGTCAAAGTGAACTCGCTCTATGTTCCACCGAAGCAAGAAGAGAATGAGAAATTAACACCGAGAGAACTTCAAGAACGCGAAACTCTGCGCTATGAAGTCGAACAGGGCGGCGAAGCACTGGGCGCTATGGCTGATGGTACGTTCTATACACGTTTCTATTACATGATTCTAAGATGGACGCTTGTTAATGAATGCCTCGTTTCGTTTCCAGGTTTGAAAGAAGGAATAGCGCGCATTGTGCGAACTTTTGGTGATAGACTATTGGCTTTCAAGTTCCCACCAAGAACGGCACAGAAGCTGCAAGGATTCCTTGATTATTGCTGATCTTCTCGATTGGGTGTATATGTTAAAAGTATTCGTGATGATTTAATTATCCCCTGTGATGAAACCTGGATGAAGACCAGTTGTTCCTCTTTATTGTTCTCTGATATGGATCTAGGTGCAGGGGATAGTCTGCGACGCATTGTCATGTCGGAGCCTGGCACATGGTGCAATAGGGCAGCGTATCCGTGCGAGAGTCGTGCGGAGTCTGCATTGTCATGGGACTAGAATTGGAATTGGGATTGAAATGCTGAAGTAAAGGGGAACTGTCTTGAAGGAGTCTTCCTTCATTAAGCTTCTGCTTAACAGTTTGTTGACGCAGGTGATTGAGACACATTCACTGGTCACCTGTTACCATCTTCCATATGCAATTCTCCCATATGCAACCCAATTCATTTTATGTGCACGCCTCAATTCCAGGTAGCACAGCACAGCACCCAGAATCTTCCGGTTTCAAGCTATACGTTTCATTGATTTTCCACCTGAGTATTTTCAGCTCCGCCTTTGTAGGTAAACTTACAGCCGTTTTTCTGAAGACCATTGACTGAAACCCGGTGGAGCCAGAGATATGAAACTCATCCAATTACTTTAAATGAAGGAGGCCTAGGTCAATTTTCGTCGGCCCGTGTCGGGCGAGAATTTGTATGTCTTCATTTCCCCGTTATTTTGGCAAATGCGCTTCGTTTCTTCCGGCATCGCATGTTTCTCTACCTTCTCACTCGAGCTCCACCGAATTGCGTGTACGTATCAAGCTCAGTCAAGATGAGTGGGAACGACGAACCACGACGCCGGATTCTGATAGCTTTTAGAGCGCACAACACGAGGGACAGAGAATCTATAGAAGCCGACGGCGCTGACACATGTACGAGGCTTCCGACCGCTTAAAAACGCATGACCAAACAAGAGTTCGCTACTTACGATTCTATAGATATCACCTTCCACCAAAGTCGAACTAGCTCTTGTCAACTAAGTGTCCATTTCAGCCGGATCACAAGCACTTTATGTTGTTCTCTCCCTTCATTTCAAATCCCTAGAATCTCCAGCAATATCCAAGCTGGCGATTATTATTACAACAGTGTGTGCCAGCACCATTGTGCTTGAAGCAAGCAGTTTTTGCGGACTTAGGCTTCCCTCGTGTTAATAACCTTGTTCTTCTGTAGTCAACTTCCCCGGGGGTTTCGAAATCGTTCTTGTCCCTGTTGGAGCTTCATTTGTCCACGCTGCACAAGGCGCTTTGGCTATGTCGCACCATGAGAGGTGATGCCCATATTAGCCAACAGCCGACTTACTGCTATTAACGGGGTGTCCATATACCCGTAAGTCGATTTCCGTTGTAATCGAACAAAATACTCACAAATGAATGCAAGTTAACGTAACATGACTTCATCAGGGAAAGAAACGCTTGAGGACGATAGAGTGACTATGAAACGCCAATATGAAAAACGCGTCGGAAAACTCAAGTGCAAACGGAGATCGTCATCGTGAAATCATCCAGTCAGATGTGATCTCACCGATCATTTTTGCCTGGCAATTCCGGCTTTTTGTTCGCCCCCTCCCTTCATTCCTCTCCTCTAGCGCGGGTGGCGAATATGGAGTACCCATAGGTATATAAGCAACCCTCGGCTCGAAGGTGGGATAGTCGCCGTCTTTACGTCCTCATGCCATTCCTCACCCGAATAGCCGCATTTTTCGTCTGGGCGCTAGCGGCCATAGTGATCCAAAGGTCTTTCCTCCTCAACGTCTTCGCAATCATACAGTGGAGCTCCTCGGCAGTCAATGCCTCGGATGAGACTTGGCCATCTACGAAAGCCACTCAAACGTGTACCGGGTTACGAGAGCAACTCGGATCAGAGGTGGTACAAGTGAATGGGGAAACATCCTATCGGAGTGCTATCCAAAATCCGGCCAGTCTTTTCAATACTATTCAACGACCCGCGTGTGTTGTGGTTCCTAGGAAGGATGTGGACATTCAGCTGGCTATGGCGGCGATATATCGTGATAGAGTACGCTATGCGGTAATGTCAGGCGGTCATACAGGCATGACAGGCTGGAATACGTGCGTTGATTTGATGTATATCCCCTACTCTCTTAGCTGACTGACAGGGTGGAGCGTTCAAGATGGTGTCCTCATCTACTTCGAAAAGATGAACAATATCACCTACGACGCTAACCGCAATAGGGCAACAATTCAGCCTGGTGTGAGATGGGGCGAGGCCTTGGAACAGTTGGAACCATATGGTGTAGCCCCAATGGGAGGGCGCCTAGGGTGCGTTTATTCTGCTGGTCCCATGCTAGCAGACTTGAAATAGGTAGTATTTTAGGAACATTGGGACAGGATTGCTTCTAGGAGGAGGAATTAGCTACTTGGCACCCGAGAATGGCTGGTCAACAGATGGTATCACCGAGATGGACGTCGTGCTAGTCAACGGACAACAAGTCACGGCCACAGCAACGAACCGGTATTCTGACCTGTTTCGTGCTCTAAAAGGAGGTGGAAGTCGCTTTGGCATCGTCACGCGTTTCGAAGTTGAACCTGTGCGTCTTGGAAGAAGTACGGACAAGAACTGGTATGGGGGTATCGTACTTGTCAGTCAGTCCATCACGCTTTACGAGGCTTCAATCAATCCTCAAAACGTCGACGCCGCTGTCTAACAAGTCTTTCCTATTCGTCTAGTACCCCGAGTCAGCCGTAGATGAACTTATTCGAGCGGCTCACAAGTTTACAGAAACGAATAAGGACCCCAAAGCCGGTGAGCACTCCATTTGCGCAACCGGACTTTCGGTGTGATCTCAGTCAACTGGTGTTAGCGATCCTCGTTGTTCTAGGTTTTGTCATGCAGGACGACCGACCAGTTGCCAGCAATATTGTGGCGTACTTCTATAGAGGCTCAAGTTTACCCAAGGGAGCCTTTGGTGATCTACTGGATATTCCCTCCGTTTTCAAGAGTTTGGGTCCGCTGAGCTATTTCGACGCTGCCAACATCTTCGGGTCTGGGGAATATCGAGCTAGTGGAGAGAGATTTTCCGGGACTTCTTTCGCTGGTGACCCTGAGAGATGCCTTAAGGCGTATCGAGACTTCCAGCGCTTCGCACACGAGTCCGCTCACCTGGTCAATTCTACCGTGTTCGCGTTAACTCCGATACCACTCCATCAAATTCAAGTTGCCAAAAGGCGTGGAGGTAATGCAATGGATGCCGCAGAGGTTCCTTACCTGTCTGCACACTGGCATACTGTGTTTCTTGCTGGCCAAGAAGAGATCCCGTCTAAAGTGGAGCTAGGACTACAATGGCTAATGAGACAGTGGGTGGCGTTTTAAAACTAACTGGAGGTCGGAGATATTTATATATCTCTTATCTAGGAACCCACCTTCTCCTGGCGCACCACTCGATATGAACGAAAGCGATGCAACACAAAATGTTTATGCCACCTATGGAGACTACGAATTTCTCAGACGAGTATATCGAAAATATGACCCCACGAGGTGAGTTTGCTAATGACCGCAAGTTGCTTATAATCTCTGATTTTGGGCTTATCAACTGTATCAGATTCAACGTTAGATACAGCCAGGGGCCTATTGGACTCTGATACTCCTCTAAAACGTGCCGCCTTGTTTAAATTGATATGTAGCCATAGATCTTTACGTGTCATCAAATTTGAGCTTGGGTTCGTACCACATCACCACTCGTATCGTTATGTCCCTTCGTAACGTCAGAATGATAGCTGGGCCACAGGAATAGCTGATAAAAGTGTACAGATAATGTGAGCAGCTGATTCTGTGCTAAAAGGCCAACAATTATTGGCCAATTTGACGAGCATGGATTTGAAATTGAAAAACAACATTGCCGCTTCCGTCGAGTTCAGATTCAGTGCTGTCACCGTGCCAACGGAGTGCCGACCTAGGAAACTGGTAACCGATGATACACTGGGCCGGTGAGTCAATAACCCAGCCGTTCCTTAGAAAAACATTATTGAAGATTCCGACCTTATTGTGAATATATCGAATTTTTGTCATGATCATTATAATAAAGATTCAAAAATCCATATGGGATATTGACTCCCCGGTGAAGTGAATAGCCTTCTGAATCTGGGTCCCCATGCAAGCTGCGCCTTGTCCTAAGCACCTATTCCACGTGCTGGTTCAAGGCTAGGTTGCATCGGTGGATTGGTTCCATCCGTTACTCTGATTCTGCAGTTTCGGTCCTGTCTTTGCTTTATCTTTCCAGGCCACTTGTCTTTTTCTGGAAGCCCGGCTGCTATTCGCCGATAAGGACCCACGACTCATTGATTGCGTTATCGTGATGATTGTGGCCCTTCGCTTCTAGTCTTTCAGTCCTGTCGTATAACATGTGTCGTAGGACAAGACATTGCGCGCTCCCAACCCCATCTTTCCGACCTGTAACCATTTAGAACACTTCTCTGCAAGCGTTAAGCAACGGCCTGACGCTATGGCATCGGAGGGCGGCCTTGGAGAACAAGAGAGATCACGCACGAGGCGGGACATTGGGCTTCTGGGTCTAAATCAAGACCTACTGCTTACAGTTGTAGAGCTTTGTCTGTCTTCCAGTGAATCGGTCCAAATTCCTCCGACTGTCAAGAGTCAACATCTCATTCTCTGCCAAATATGTCGTTCTCTTCGGAGGCTCACGTTGACGACGCCTAGCCTTTGGACTAGATTCACATTCACGAGGGTGAAGTTGGGACAGCAGAGAGATTTGTTCAAAGAGTGGCTCAGTCGTGCGGATGTACCGGCTCGGTCGCTCCCTATTTCTTTAGAGAACCTAGAGGAGAGTAGGTTTTCTATTTCTGAACTTGAAGAATTCGTTCTTCCATACTCAAGCCGTCTATTTCGGTTACATCTCCACCTCACATATGAGGCCCTTGAGAAATTTTTTAACCTCTTACCGCTCGTCACCTTCCCGCATTTGACCGACTTTCGGGTACTGTGCGAGGATTTCCAGCAGCCCTCAATCCTGGAGGTTGTGCCGATATTCTCGGCCTCTCCTCTCGAGGCATTCGGCGTGGTATTAGGGCCTCCTGTCCTTGTCAGAGGTCTAGGCATCTCATGGGCGCGTCTGAAGAGCCTGCACCTCACAACTCCCCATTCCCGCTTCTTCTTCCCAATTTCCTGGATCCACACGATTCTTGACAGTTGTCGGATGTTGGAGACGTGCTCCATCTTCTTAGAGCCATCTACCGACCCTGAACTGCCGCGACTGGTGTTAACGTCGCTGAAACATCTCTCTATTCAATTCAGGGATCCTGGATGGAAAACCCAAGCTGGGATCCTTGGCTTTCTTTCTCTCCCATCCTTATTCTCCCTCAAATTGGAATGTAAAGACGGACTCGCATTTAATGAGACATGTTCGTCGCTCAAATCTTTCTTCCACCGATCCCCCAATATTCAACATTTATATTTCGAACGTACGCCGGCGCCTGACTCCGGATTTAGCTCAAGCGTCAACTCTTCGGAGGTTGTCAACATTCTCACGCTCCTATTCAATCTCAGGACCGCCCACTTGCCGAAGGGTCATCACACGAACATTGTAGCAGTATTGGAGGCTATTCTATTGAGGACTTTATGTCCAATGCTGGAGTCGATTGATCTGACGGTGAATGACGGTCTGCAGGTTGTGCGCGTTATTCAAACACTATGGCGGGAGGGAGCAGGGTCACGGCGAAGAGAGAGAAGGCTTCGCAGTATCAAGCTCGTAGGTCCCAAGCCGTCCTGGATCGGGATCTGCGAGCCACCAGCAGATGAGGATCCAGAGATCACCTCCTACAAGACAATCATTCGGGAGTTGGAAGAAGAGGGTCTGGTCATTCAGAATTGAGGATTCTCTGGTCTGTCGCTTTCAAGTTCAATGAACAGCTCTTGGGCTGCCGTTCGAGGTCGTGTCATGTCCTGACCACAGCCCTAGATTTTCTCGGTCGCTTTTCTTGGCTTAATTATCGTCCCTGGCAAACAAATGTCGTCATGATGTTGAAGGACGGGGAGAATTGAGTGGGCTACAGGTGAAGAAGATAATTGTATTCTTCCCAGTCATAACGAGAATGAAGAGTTGATTGCTTAGGAAATTGTTACATGACGGGCACAGAATATACAATGCAACTAGGTCGTACATCATCGTCAACTAACATTACAGGGGGAACGGGTTTCCTCTAGCAAACCTTGCCCATCCAACCGTGCAATAACCTGGAGTGTCCTCCCGGACGTAAGTAAGCCGATTTCTGATTGCACGCGACGCAGACGAAAGGACGGCCTGTCTCACATCTGCACTCAATTGAACACCACAGATCTCATAAGTATGCAACTGAGCGAGAATTTGGCTGCGGAAGAATACTCTTGGCCAGTAGGAACGATATTTTTCGATCCGGACCCGGCACAACTCAAGCACAGGTGGACCCCTATCGATGAATTCGAGGAGGGGCGTCATATCCCTTGCTTCCGGCGATTCAATATTCGACCAGTGGACAGAAACGTCGAGGAACATCAAATTCCCCGTGTGCAGGTAATTGAAGATGTCCAAATTGGCGTCCCAGATGTCGAGGTGGATGGAACGGAGCCTGGACATTGAAATCCTTTCAGTGTTGGAAGAAAATGTATGGTAATCGTCATAGAGTGACCATTGGCCTTCGGCATGAATTTGGGCCGAGACGAGGGTATCCTGGCTCTGATCAAGCAAATCCAGCACGCCCTGCATCCATCCCTCGTAGCTCATCTGAAGCCTCTCCAACCTATCTAGATCCACCTCACATTGCACCAACCATGAGTGGATCCAGTCGAACGTCACAACACTCAGGTCGACGTCACGGAGTGCTCCAGGAAATACCTTAAAGCCAGGCTCGAGCTCCTTGACGGCCCCTTCATCAAGGAAGCCAGCATCGATTGTCAGCTTCGTAAGGTTACGCGCCATCGACAAATTGCGCGGAAAGAACTCCAGTCCAACCTCGCTGTAAAACCAGAGCTCCTCCCACCGAGGCATGTACAGCGCCAACAGATCGAAGATCGCATTCAAATGACCAGACCGGTTCGAGCTCGAGTTGTTTCCATTGGGCAAGGCGAGGAGAATTTGGATGGGCATTTGGTCTCCTGACCTCTGAAGCCAATCCTGGACGTAATGAGGAGCAGGTATACGTTGTCGGGTGGCATCAATGGCTACTCTCGTCCAGAGTCTGCTCAAGTTGACGGCCACTCGGTTCCAGTATCGGCATACGCGACGTATGGCGGACAGTGTCTTGTATCGAACATGAAATTTGTTATATTCGTAGCTGTCGGTCCTGGTAACCATGAGCCAAAAGAGATACTCAAGTGTCTCTGTCGGAATTCGTTGTATCGGTTCGCTAGAAGTTGGAGATGAGTACATACGCTAGGTCAAAATACAGGATACTTGACTCACGGACTAGGTTCGACTCCACGTCTAAACATTGTCGGTTGACGAACAGGTATGATGGCTGCTGAGGAGAAGGCACATGCTGAAGGGACGGTTTAAAAAGGGCGAGCGCAGCAAGTCCGAGTCAACAAGGACATACGAGAATACACTGCCTGTCTGTAACAAGAAAGAACTTTGTTCAAACCGTGACGACAAATAGGCGGCCGCGTGCTTCAAATCAAGGGTATTCAGTGTGAGGCCGGACATGCCACTTCACACGAGACAAACGGTGTACAAATGTGGAGGTATTGCGTCAACCAGTCTTGGAGCCGAACTGTTATGCTGAGACGAGACTGCCACCCCAGATGCTTCTGATCTTCTTCAAGCCCCATTATTGCTGTACAAAGAATGTGAATCATGCCGGTGCTCCGTAGTGAATGAGATATGATCTTTTGTTCTGCAACACCAACATCACATGGGAGGACAAGAGTTCTTCTCATTACCCGAGAAGTAAATGACCTTCTGTCGGGGCGTTCATAAAGGGCGCTAGACAATGCGCGATGCAAGCAAACAAGGTAGTGGCCTGAGAAAAAAACTCTCAGCCCCTAGATCGCCGGCCCTGGACGACACTTTGCCGAGTTGAATGGTCTCGGACTAGAACACGTACCGGAGTCTAGCTGGGTGGTCACTGGTCAGCAGGCTTGAGTTTATTGAGGTGCTACGATACAGGCCACCTAGATGCCGCTAATTTGGTGCAGTGGCCAATCGGCCAGACAACCAAGTCGAAAAATGATATCAAAATTCCAAATATTCACAGAAATGCCAGCAGATCCTCTGCTGAGGTATACAGCATATTTTCAGGCCAGGAGAAGTCAAGAGAGTGGTGGATATTTGGTAAAAAGGAAGGATATCTTCTTGGATGATTGATGTTGTTGACTAATCAGTCTCAATATGGAGATCAATACTATATATAGAACTGCGCTAATCATTTGGCAAAAAATTCCAAATATTCACAGAAAGGTCAGCAGATCCTCTGCTTAGGTGTAAAGCATATTTTCAGGCCAGGAGAGGTCAAGAGAGTGGTGGATATTTGGTAAAAAGGAAGGGGGTATATCTTCTTGGATGGTTGATGTTGTTGACTAATCAATCTCAATATGGAGATCAATACTATATATAGAACTGCGCTAATCATTTGGCCAATTTGTGGGAAACTCAGAGAAATAACTCGCTCAATTTTGATCCAATTGAAGATCCCTCTGTGCAATCGATCCAGCTAGCCAAAAGAAGCATTTTTGGCCAGAAAGCCAAGAATTCTGATTAAAACTGCCGGTGCTGTTACCTTTGTACAAACGCAATCGATCCAGCTAGCCAAAAGAAGTATTTTGGCCGGAAAGCCAAGAATTCTGATTAAAACTGCCGGTGCTGTTACCTTTGTACAAAAGTAGGTGTCCTGCACCATACATAGTGATGCCGTTGTCTTTTCTCATCACCTCCATGATCAGCTGTCAATAGACGCACACAAGCCTTCCCTTAAATGCTTAAGTACAGCTCCGGGCGGCCCTTTTCCTCCGGGTTGAAACCCGTGAAACACCCATACAAAACACCACAGCAGCGCGTGAGACGTCTCTGCGGAGATTATGATCTATATTATGCCCCCAGACCAAGCCTACCATGATCCATCAATACTGTGCATTGATCGATGGCAAAATCTATTTATAAACCCCTGCAATGGTTTCCCAAGTTAATTAATAGTATCACTCCATGGACCAGATATATGCATCTATCATACATAACCAAGAAAAAAAGACAGAAAAAAAGAGATGACAAGTACGGCGGAGAACCCCCAAGGTACAGCTACTACTATGCGATGAAGCGACCCACGCTCATAACGACATGGTGGAAAAGGAAGCAAAACGACTTGATGGCAAAAGCGAAGCCGTTTGGTGGAATGATATCATAACTACAAGTGAGTGAGGCTGAGAAAACAATGAATGTGTAGAAGATCAGCGCCAGTTATCGTCAAGATCGTCAAGGCATAAACAAACGTGATGATGGTATCATAACGACCAAATAAGAGAAGGAACATTTAAAAAAATGGAAAATAAGAAGCAAACAGCAAGAAAAGGCGTCAACACTACTTCCGTCAAGAAGATCAAGAAACACAAGGACGAAAAAACAGCCCGTCAACAAGAATAATGCAGACCGACTTTGTCTATCAATATTTAGCAAGAATGTTTGCATATCACATCAGGTAGAAGGCATCACCTCTTCACACAATGCACCTCACCACCGGATCTGCCTCACCTCATCACCAGATCCACCTCACATGCCTAGCTGCTTCGATCCCGGTAATCAATCTACCGTATCACCGCCGCTCGTCCCACCAGCACCAGCAACACCACCCCAAATCCTCCACCCAGCAACAGCAAGCACAAACGCACCAACAGCACCACTCACAACTCTCGTCCTCCTCTTCAACTTCTTCGTCTCCCTCTCCCTTTCACCTTCCCTCTCTGTATGTCGATCTCGTGTAAGATGTCGATGATGCACACGTGGAGATTCTGACGGAGACGATGTCGTGGAATGCGATTGTGACTGTGTGCGTGTACGTGAATGACGTTGATGAATCTTTAGCAATTCAGAATGTGCAGGAGAGTATGTGTTCGACGCGTTGTTGTTGATAGGGGAAGACGATGTGACTGTCGATGTAACAACACGTGGACGTGATCCCGAGCGAGAACTCGAACCTGAATTTGTCGGTCGAAGTAGAATCGGAGAGTCAATTTGGCTTGGTGTTGTTGAAGACGTCTTTCTCCTTCTCCTGGTTATCGTAGACGATTCCGCCAACGTTGCTGAATCTCCACCTCCAGCCTCATCACGTCCGACACTCTCTTCATCTCGTTCATGACCACCATCAGGACCAGAAAGTGACTGAGAAGATCCCGTACCGCCAATCGTACTTCCACCACTAAACTCGAGACTACTCCCCAGTTCTTCTAAAACCCTCATCATAGGTGTCACCTCATCTTCCTCCTCCTCCTCTCCCTCCTCCTCCTCTCCCTCCTCCTCCTCTCCCTCCTCAGCTAACACCTCTTCATGTACAACTCCAAGCTCCCGTTCACGTCCAATCCTCAAACCTTCATCACCCACATGTCCAAACACAACACTCTCACTCCCCTCTCTCCAACTTCTCTCCCACTCCCCACTTTCCTCTCCATCACCCGCACCCGCAACCACACCCACGGCCTCGCCCTCGCCCTCGCAATCGCCACTAATAGCACTCGTCCTCGCACTAGTCGCATCAACACCATCATCACTCTTGTTACTAAAACCGCCGAAACCGATTGCCCCCAATCCCGTGTCGTCTCTCAGCCTCTCTCTCTCTATCATACACCGATTCCACTCCATCTCGTTCTCGTTGTAACGAAAAATCCATTCTTCCGATGACTTCTTCGGAACTTTGACTGTATAGACTTGCGTTTCCGCCTCCCTCTCTTCCTTCTCTTTCTCCAGCGCTTTCTCGTCCTCCTCTCGAGGGGGTAGAGGAAGGGTTGGGTGAATGTGAGGAGTATGGGGATGTGGTACTGGTTGGAAAGGGCCGAAAAGGATGATTCGAAGAAGTTGTGAAAGGCGAAAGAGGTGACAACGGTTGTCCTCGCCCGTGTTCGTGTTCGTGTCCAGGAGGGGGTGTACCACTCTCAACTTCAATCTCCACACTCGCCTGTCCATGTTCACTACTATTACCTGTATGTCTTCTCAAAGATGGTGGAATAGAAGGTGAAAGAGGTGCAGGGTTCAATCCGAGTCCTAACCCAACACGTTCGTCGTATCCATATTGATATCTTCTTTCTTTTTCTCTTTCTGCGTTCCAATCTCTTTCTCCTCCTGCACCTCCTACACCTCCTCTTTCCTCATCCTGATCCCAAGCTTGATGACCTCTCCTATCTCTCTCCCTCTCCCTCTCCCCCCTCTCACGTTCCCTCTCCCTCTCCAACTCGATCTCTCTCTCCCTCTGCTCTCTCCCCCTCTCCCTTCTCCTACGTTCTCTCTCCCGCTCCGCTCTTCGTCCACTCAAACTAATCCCCTCCAACGATTTCAAAAACACCTCATTCATCCTCTTCAATCGTTCCCCTACTTCTTCTTGTGATGTAAGCATTGGACCACGAGCAGGTGATGTTGGAGAGGTTGAAAGTTCATATGCGTATTGCGCTGACGAGGGAGCTGAAGGTGGTTGTTGTTGTTGTTGTGGTGGTGGTGGTGGTGGTTGATAAGGTGTTGTTGAGCCTCGGGAGTGAGAATGTGAGTGAGATTCGAATTGGGTACGTGCATGAGGACGTGGAGAAGCTGCCGCCGCAACGGCACTAGGAGTGGTGGAAGTTGTAGAAGGACGAGGAGGTGAAGCCATCCCTGTCCCAGTACCACCACCTGGTGAAGAACGACTTGAGGGCGGTGGTGTAGTCGAAATCGTATCACCCCTCCTGAGTGGACTCATCCTCAACACGTTTGGTACGTTCGGAGGCGAAGTTGACATTCTCCCTGCACCACCTATACCGACTGAAGGTGGTGACACCGACATCCTCCCTTCCCTTTGTTGTTGTTGATAACGCATTTGTAACATCGTAGGCGAAACCACTGGAGACGTGCTCAACCCCCCTCCAGTTCCTCCCGTAGTCGGTACAGTGCCCGTGTTGGTGGAATGTGGTGAGAGTGGTGATCTGGCAGTTGGAGCATAGCGTCCTGTGAATTTCAGTCCGCCTTCGCCTTCATCATCAGAAGCATCATCGTCGGCGTCTGCATCTACGCCTCCACCTTCACCACTACCAGCATAAGCAGCCCAATTACTTATCCCTGCAAGGCCCAATCCAATTCCAGGTAACTTATTAGGACTACCCAAAGGCTCACGATCTCGTTCTCTAGGTCCATACATGGCAGGTGGTTGTGGTGGTGGTTGATTCGTTCCTGTCGCTGTTGTCGGTTGAGGTGACTCTGAATGGGGGGGTAGAGGAGGACGAGTTCGAGAAGTTGAACGTGAACGGTTGGTGGAAATATGTTGATATTCTCGTGCTCGACCGAGTAAAGGTTTACGTGTGTCGATTTCTTGAACGAAGATTGAAATATCGTCTTCGTCTGGATTTGTATGGAGGTATGACTGTGGGACAACACGTGAATAGTGAGTACATGCGATGTGATAATGAGAAGACGACGTACAGGTTTCCCTGGGCCAGTGATTTCTGGTGTACTAGGTCTTTGAGCACCTCCTCCTGTACCTGCACTCGTACCAACACCAGCTCCTGCAGCCGTACCAGCTGCCGCAGCCACAGCCGTCCCAGTAGTGGTTCCCGTCCCACCACCAGTCCCACCACTAGCATTACTCCCAATGCTCCCAGCATACCTATGTCCAAAACTACTCGAATACCTCTTCCTCGTAGGTACCGGTACCGGACTTGACGGTCCACCACCTCCACCACCACCTCCTTCAGGAGCTCCAGGAGTGCCAGGAGTGGCAGTAGACAAAGCACGATCACGATCACCCATAGACATAGTCGATAATGTACTCATCCTTCTCTCCCGCTCTCTCTCAGCGAATGGAGAAGGTGGAATGATAGGTGATGAGGGCGGTCTACCACTACCGCCAATTGAACCATGTCGTATATGACCTTGACCATGAGAATGGCCGGAATGTGTGCTTGATACAGATGATGGTTGACCTCCTGCTAATGTTGAAGGTGGTGGAGCGTTAGTGGATAAAGGTGAAGGCGGGGGTGGACCTGTAGCTCCAGCGAGTGATGTAGGATTGGATATACCCCCACCAGTGCGTAACGAGACAGAAGGTGAAGAATTAGAAGGGGAGGATATAGTGTTAGTCTTGAACGGGTTCAGGTTTGGTCTGCGAATAGGTAACGGACTACTCGTCGTTGTTGTAGTCGTTCCAGGAGTAGCAGTGGTAGAAGAATGTGGGAGGGCGGTAGAACTAGTCAGGAATGGACCTTGACTAATAATCGAACTCGAGGGTGACGACTGTGAAGTCAATGATAACTTTCTCTGTCTCGGTGAACTCGTCGGCGAAGGTGCAGTATTTGGATTAACACTGATACTCTCCTTCCTTAGCCTCGCTAATGGATCCTTGGGGGAGCCACTGACCCCACCAGGAACGCCGCCTTTCGAAGGTAAAATAAACCTCTCCGCGATATTCTCGCTTGGCTCTTTATGCATAACCAACGGCGACTTAGTTTGGCCGGGGAATGGTCCATATGTAGGACCGGGTGGAGAATGACCTCTTGAACCAGGTGGAACCCTCGAAGACGACTTGTTCAATAACGTCGGAACGAAACCCTCTCCAGCATTCATCACGTCATCCGAAATAAACCGACTCGAAAGCACGCTCTCCAATTCATCAATCTCAAAACACGGTGTTGTGAGATACGTGACCGAAAATGTAAGTGTGCCGGGTGGTAACTGTACAGGAGGAAAATCCTGGGTTAGGGTTGGTATAGGTGCGAGTGTTGCTATTGGGTTTTGATGGAATTCGAGTGTGTTGGTGGCGTTGTATAACGATGGATGAGGAGACGATGGAGGACGAAGGCGGAGAGAAATGGAGAACGAGCCAGCTCGGGAGGATCGTCGTCGTATACGCTTGTACAATGCCCAAGTAGGCAATGTCCGTAGCAGAGTGTATATACTCCGAAACAGAGCCATTCCGTGCTTGTATATCGGGGGAGGTGTAACGCCAGCGTTTTCAACTCCTGATAGTGTCACTGTCCATACTTCAAGAACAATCAACTCCGGCGTCGGTTCTAGTGGTTGACGAGTCGGTGCCGACGACGAAGGGGGGAGGTAGACCACAGCTTGATTCTGTGCGAGTTCCGGGATACAAAGGACGACTTCGAGCTCAAACGGTGGTGGCTTATGTCTAGTAATGTATTTGTAGAGATCTCGTGCGTCTTTCGTGAAGAGATCGCTGTCGGGTGACTCGAGGTTGAACTGTGCACGAGGGTCAGCTTACAACGTGTTTTGCTGTTGACAAAGAACATACCCATTTGTCATGGCGGAGAGAGTGGGAGTCTGTCGTTACGCGGGCGTCGTGTAAGAGTTTAGTGTAGAAGTGGTAGGCTATCTGGTCTGTCTTCTGCTGCTGCTCCTCCATCATCGTCGCATGTTAACCACAACTCTTCCTATTTACGGCCCCCTCGGGTTAAGGTCCCATCTTATCTTATCTATCTACCTCCCCATTGTCTCTGATCCGTACGCATGACTCACCTAGCAACGACGCCTTTCAACCCACATCAGTTACTATCTGCAATCACTATCGTACACGGAATGTGCTGAAAATAGGATGACCCCTCAAATGATGCGAAATTTAAGTAGCCCCTATACTCTAAGCCGGTGAGAATCGAGCTTTAAATTTGGTATATTCTTATCAACTCACCGGTCCAGTGTATATGAAATAGCCGCATAGACATGGAGAAGGCTACCAAGGTGCTTCACCGTAGGATACTCTGGCGGGAGAAAGGGTCGACAAGCACCTCATACTCAGATCACAATCAGTCACACACGATATGATAGGCTCTACCGTGTCTACTGAATGATCCTGGTCGGACAATCGCCACAAAGGACTCAAACAAAAAGATAAAAAACGGCTGCAATAAATTCTCCTAAGCATTACAGACTCAGTGAACAATGTGGATTCAAGCTTAGCAATTACCCACTCCCACCGTGTCCCCCGGCATCTCAGACTCTCAGTTGACCACTCAAAGACTCTGCCAGGTGGTGCCAGTTGAGAACAGAACTACTAGCGCAAGCTTCAAGGAACGAACACCGCATGAAATGGCGATGGGTCGCATTTTACAAAGGCACGAGTAAGCCGAGAGAAAAGGTGTGAGGGACTAAGATGATGTAGGCAAGACAGGTATCAAATATTTTTGGTCGTACTGGTAAAATCATGCTGAATTGTTCAGCAATCAATTAAGGAGATGGTGAGAGTGGAGACTCCGTGTGGGATCGCTGACGATGTTACATGCTGTAAACCCGTAGCCTGGTAAAGTCTAGTAATCACAAGCTTCAAGAGCAGAATACCAGTTCAAAGTCAGAAATTGATCATATCAAGACAAGACGGTGTGCATTTAGCATTTCTCCGTGGTGGAAGGCTACAACACCTACGAAAATAAAAATATCTCTCTTTCGTCTTCACCGGCCCCAAAGCCCCGCCATTCGTAGGGCCGAAAGGCCGGTATACGTCACCAAAAAAATACACATAAATACTATCTAAGGCTCATACCAGCGCTCATTAAGATAAAGAGACCAATGAAATCCAACGAGAGCCACTAAATCTCATTGGGATCCACGCCTCAAGTACCCCAACATACCCCCGATCTACCCAACTAATCCCATCAGCAGCCAGAAAAACCTCCTTCGATATTGACTTGAACAGCGACGGTGACACCTCTTCCACAACCTGTTTTACATCAGCCGGAGTACCCTCCCTGCTCCACTCAAAAATCACTTCCAGTACCGCGGTTTCAAAAAGACGAGAGTTTTGAAAGAGAGGTAGAACCTGGCGTATGGACGAATTCCGGAAATGAAACCGTATAAACCTAGGTATGCGACGCGCCGTGCTGAGAAACATTGACAATGAAGTAAATAATGGTTCATCTTTCCGGGGACTCCGCCAATCGTCCTGAACTTCAAAATAATCCAGATTTGGGAGGTCAAGAAAATCAAAGAAAGAGTGAGCATCCCACCAAATAGAGGGAATCCTGAGCGTCTCCAAAAACTGAAGTCGGATATTATGTAGATAAGAAATTGTTGAATAGCTTGATAAAATAGAAATTGTCAATGTAATGACTTCAGGACACTCCTGGAGAATAGAAAGAATCATTGAAACATCCAATTTGTTACGAATGTGCAAAGCAGTAAGGCGCCGTAATGTGCTGGGCCGGATCTGATGATACAGTGACGCAGAATACGAGGGGTCTTCGTAGCAATCGTCTTCCTGATGAATTCTAATAAATAACGTTCGAAGAGAAGTAATCTTGTATAGACGAGAGTTTTGAAAGAGAGGTAGAACCTGGCGTATGGACGAATTCTGGAAATGAAACCGTATAAACCTAGGTATGCGACGCGTCGTGCTGAGAAACATTGACAATGAAGTAAATAATGGTCCATCTTTCCGGGGACTCCGCCAATCGTCCTGAACTTCAAAATAATCCAGATTTGGGAGGTCAAGAAAATCAAAGAAAGAGTGAGCATCCCACCAAATAGAGGGAATCCTGAGCGTCTCCAAAAACTGAAGTCGGATATTATGTAGATAAGAAATTGTTGAATAGCTTGATAAAATAGAAATTGTCAATGTAATGACTTCAGGACACTCCTGGAGAATAGAAAGAATCATTGAAACATCCAATTTGTTACGAATGTGCAAAGCAGTAAGGCGTCGTAATGTGCTGGGCCGGATCTGACGATACAGTGACGCAGAATACGAGGGGTCTTCGTAGCAATTGTCTTCCTGATGAATTCTAATAAATAACGTTCGAAGAGAAGTAATCTTGTCCAACGTCGATACCAGTGTAGCAAATTGTTCGCGAACATTGATCGGGTAATCAATGGTGATATCGAAAACGTGTAACTGATAAGCGCGTTCGATGGACTCGAGAATAATGGGTAATGTGATAACGTCGATTTTGCCACATACATCCAAAGATTTCCACCGCGATACCTGTTCAGCAATAAGGGGGAACACATGGAAGAAACACTCTCGAGCTTTGACATTTCGCTCTATGTCTGATGTGCTCGGGGTGAGAGTCAGTGTCGATCCCAACCACAAGTGAACGTCTAATGGTGCAGAGGCAGATCGCCCGAGCCATGTCAAAATCAGATCGGCCGGAGCTGGCTTGGGCATTGGCAACCATGGAAC
>KQ963094.1:2540-17646 GCA_001563735.1 Leucoagaricus sp. SymC.cos
TTCTATCCGCCAAAAATCTTTGAATCTCTCTGCGAAGCTTTCTCCCTTCGGCCGACTCATCCAACTCGCGGCATAGCCAATCAATCTCCTTCTGTAGTACTCTCACCCTCATTTCTTCTTCAGCTGCGCGACTTATCTTCACCCGCTTCTCCATGTCCCTCTTTCCATCTAACCCAATGCCGCTCAGCACAATCGCCTCCTGGAGAACGTTCCATGCAGTGGTTGAGTCTTCCACAAGGAGCCGCTGAAACATCAATCCCTTTTCAACGTCCTTCGCCATTGCTCTCCTGATCTTGAGCTCTTTGTCGTCATCTACATAGTCCCCTAGATACTTCTTACCCCACCAGGTCAGCAGAAGACTAACCTGGTCCATCTCCACCGTACCCTCAAAAATATCTTTTAAATCACTCCAGCCGTGAGGGGTCCCATGGTCAAACTGGGTATCAGGGCTGCCAGAAACATTGTGGATAAAGATGTGAACAACATCTTTCACACCCTTTGAATAACTTCATGTCATTAGTCGATCATATTGTTCGCAAGTTGATTGGATTAAACCTACAGCTCGGTCTGTGTGTCCTTGAGTGCGCTCTTGACATAATTCTTGTGATCGCGGTTGTTGAGGGGAGCTGAGAAAATCAAGTATCGATCTCCGGACTTGAAAAGCCTGACAGGCGGATGGGGCTGAAATTCCCAGTACTTGGACGTTGTGAAGTCTTTGTTTAGATTGCGGAGGACCTGATAATATATAATTAGGAGCTTTTGGTCTGTCTTCTATAATCTTTACAGACTGGTTCGCGAAAGCGATCGGCGGAGGTCCACAAACTGAAGAACAAATTTAGCTATGTGTCAGTCAAGCGAGTTTCAGCTGGTGGGATTTTAGTGTTGAACTCCTTACAAGACAACCTTGAGGTCCTTGTGGTATAAATCAACAACTTCCTTCACGGAATCTTGCATAAAGGACATGGTAACTTGCATTCAAGGAACTCGTACGTTGAGGGGGATATGGAGAGTATGCTCAAAGCAGAAGCCAATCCTTGATCAATGAAATTATTCATAAGTACTGTATATACAACGTGTTGATGCCACAGAGCTTCATAGCGGAAATGTCCCGGAAGCGACGCTCCTTCGTTTGCTGTAATGAAGTTGACCGTTTAAATACGATCGTTGGAGCGATGGATTTAATCTTAGTTCACTAGCCCGTAGCATTCATTCAGCGAAAAAATGAAAGAAAATAAGTCGAGCCCGCCCACTCGTTGTGTGATTTTCCATCAACCTCTCAGAGACGATGACAAGTACTCGATGATCGACAAGGAAGGAGGAATTACATTAGTTGGACACTTATAATAATGAATAAACAACTAAAAAGAGCAACAATCTTAACTAATTTGTATAGATTATATAATCAGTTCAATGCAGTTCAAACAGGTTCAAATAAGTTCAGCCAACCTCCCCCAAGGCTGAACCTTGAACTGAACTTTTTTGCAAAAGCCTGAACCTGAACCTGAACTGAACTGAACTTTCGGTTCAGTTCAATCAGTTCAGGTTCGAACCGAAGTTCTGAACTGAACTTCGGCACCCCTAATCTTGTCAAGAATATCATCACCTGAAATTTTGTCCTTCTTGCTTCCCTCAATACCTTTATCTCCACCACTCTCCTCCAATTCCTCTCCCGTGATGATACCACCCATAACTGTGTCCTTGTTGCCTTCATCACGTTCAGCCTCCACAGCTTTCCTCAACGTCTTGTCATATTTGGTCTTGTCAGAGGATTGTTGAGGGCTACTGGCTGGTGAGCTGGCTGAAGGCACTCACCAATCTTCGTCTTCACTGTCGTGGCTGTCATAGTCAGAATCATTCAGGACGCCATCACCGTTGTCATCACCAACGTCGACAGTGATGGACTTCCAGGTAATGGGTTGAGTAATGTCTGGTTTCTGCAAGTCTGCATAGCAGCGAGTGCATGTATGTGGGGAGGGGACAATGTGGACTCAGGAGGGGATGGTGGTGGAAGGAAAGCAAGCTGCGAAATGTCAACTTCTAACTTATTGTAATTAAGTCATTAATTAACTCTCTCACTTCGTCTCTCATTCTCCCCCTCGTTGCTTTCCCACCTTTGCACAGACTCTGCCGCCTGATATTATCACCTTCAGCTTAACGGTATGGCACATATACTCACTCAATTACCTTCTCTAACATGCAGTTAATTAATTGTCTATGATACCACAGTAAATCCCCTTGAACCCAATGCTTCCTTTCCGCCGCCATCCAGAGATGTGATAGTATGGTATCAATGTCAGACCTGAACAAGACCAACGACGGCCTCCATTTGGATTATCAGTAGTATTACTTTATATCATTAATGAAAGCTCAATGCAACCGCCAACTGGTCCTGACTCCAAAATAACTTAAAATGCTCGAGCATGACATAGAAATACCAAGACACTGCCGGAAATCCGAGACCAGTATAGAAAGCCCAAGTCGATTCATGAAAGGCACCAAAGACATGAAACCCAAAGGCGCCCCAAGCCAATGTACTAGAAAGGCTGGACCGAAAGCCAAAGGCCATCACAAGTTACAACGAAAGCCAAATTTAGCCCAAGTCCAAGCCCAAGCAGATTGAGTTTTGCTGATGTAACCTGGTCCATCTCCACCGTACCCTCAACAATATCTTTTAAATCACTCCAGCCGTGAGGGGTCCCATCGTCAAACTGGGTATCAGGGCTGCCAGAAACATTGTGGATAAAGATGTGAACAACATCTTTCACACCCTTTGAATAACTTCATGTCATTAGTCGATCATATTGTTCGCAAGTTGATTGGATTAAACCTACAGCTCGGTCTGTGTGTCCTTGAGTGCGCTCTTGACATAATTCTTGTGATCGCGGTTGTTGAGGGGAGCTGAGAAAATCAAGTATCGATCTCCGGACTTGAAAAGCCTGACAGGCGGATGGGGCTGAAATTCCCAGTACTTGGACGTTGTGAAGTCTTTGTTTAGATTGCGGAGGACCTGATAATATATAATTAGGAGCTTTTGGTCTGTCTTCTATAACCTTTACAGACTGGTTCGCGAAAGCGATCGGCGGAGGTCCACAAACTGAAGAACAAATTTAGCTATGTGTCAGTCAAGCGAGTTTCAGCTGGTGGGATTTTAGTGTTGAACTCCTTACAAGACAACCTTGAGGTCCTTGTGGTATAAATCAACAACTTCCTTCACGGAATCTTGCATAAAGGACATGGTAACTTGCATTCAAGGAACTCGTACGTTGAGGGGGATATGGAGAGTATGCTCAAAGCAGAAGCCAATCCTTGATCAATGAAATTATTCATAAGTACTGTATATACAACGTGTTGATGCCACAGAGCTTCATAGCGGAAATGTCCCGGAAGCGACGCTCCTTCGTTTGCTGTAATGAAGTTGACCGTTTAAATACGATCGTTGGAGCGATGGATTTAATCTTAGTTCACTAGCCCGTAGCATTCATTCAGCGAAAAAATGAAAGAAAATAAGTCGAGCCCGCCCACTCGTTGTGTGATTTTCCATCAACCTCTCAGAGACGATGACAAGTACTCGATGATCGACAAGGAAGGAGGTCAGGGTAAAGGGCTTTTCGTTGACTAGACTTGGAATGGCATGGAGGAATGACGGAGGTGGATCAAGAAGATGGGCGATTGTCTCAAAAAAGCAAGCACTTAAGAGGGAGATCAGCAGCACCAACTTGGTTATTCACGTTCTGGGGTACGATTGCAAGTTTATATGTACGCAGCACAATCCTTTCCAGCAATACGACTAGTACACATAGGTGATGGATGCTATACAAAGTTTAGCGCCGAATATTTTCACTGCTCGCTGAGTGATGAGAGCGTCATTTGACAGTTGATCGATAGGAGTACGAGTACATCATGCTGTGCATCGCGGCCCAAAGGCTGGACCACTCATGGGAGACGCCAGTTTCTTAAAAAGGGACTCTCAGCGGATGTAGCTCTGCAATGAGGCCAAGAAGACATGTATGAATGAGTAAGTGGCGAACTACGGCATCAGAGTGTTTAGGTTATGCGGAGTCAAGGAAGCAGTATACAGAACATATATGTACAAGCCACACTTTCGGAACTTTGAATGTGGAGAAGACTTCTCTGCTTACGATATCATGTATGTGATATGAATAGTAGCAAGGAAACGTGTAATTCGAGAATGGAAAGTCCAAGAAAATGCTCGCACAAGCATAAGTAAAAGAGATTGGACTCATCCGTCGCTCAGGCACTGAGTCAGGTTTCAAGCTGCCGAACTGTCGACTTTCTCCGTTGGGCTATCGACCTTCTCGTTCGTTGTATCAGCAGCATCGGCGCTTCGTTTGACAGCTTCGACAGGTTGAGTATGTTGGAGTTTAGAAGAGCGAGAAGCGGCCATGTAAAGAAGCACGGAAGAGATAATCGTGAAGAGCAGCGTGATCCACGGAAGAATGGCTACCAAGCGCACTAGAGGAAAGACCCCAAGTAAATAAATAGCGTAAACACGAGTTTAACCGAGAAACTTACGATAACCGATACGCTTATACACAGGTGTAATACCGAATTGCCTCTCCAAATTATCAATCACCGTTTGAGAAAGGGGTACTCCACCAATAGTAACACGGGTGACGGCACTTCGAGTCCTGACGAAATGAGTATAGGGAACGAGAGTGGCAAAGAGCCATGTAGCGAAAAAGGCGAGGATGCCACCCTGAATGGCGATTGTGCGGCGTCGGGAGAATGAGGCGGGACGGAGAAGGAGGATGACGATGTAGATTGAGGTGATGACGAAGAGAACGATGCATATGGCGGTGATTACGGCACCAGTTTGGAAGACGTCTAGGCATTTGTATGGATGTTGAGTAACTGAATAGAGATGGGGTTCTAGCAATGTAAACTCACCGTTGTCATCAATGTCGACCGTCGAGCCTCTGGGTGCGAGAGACCTGACCCTGTCCTTATCATGTTTAGATTTGACAACAGCATTTATCGCTGATGAGCGTCAGTGAGGGGTAAGCGATATGAGGTCAGAGAACTGCGCACCGGTGCCGAAGGCGATGATGGACCAAGCCCAAGTCATAGCAAGTGCACCAAGGCGCGGGAGCCAGAGAGGTTCAGAGTTAGTAGAACCCGCCATTGCAGTAAAAGACCGTCACAGTCAATCGGTAGGAGGGGACAAGGTCGAAACGACGGGGGAAGTTTAATGTGACGATCGAGGGGACTATAAATACTGAGAGAGGAAGCGTTGATAAGCAAGAATAGAAGTTTTTCGGTTGAATAGCTTCTTTCTGTCCGGTGCCAAACTCCAGGTTGCCTGTCTCCACACATGCTCATTTTGTAGTTACGAAACTTTTATTTTGAGGTGAATAGATTTCTTATTTCGACCACTCTGCGAGTCCGGGCTATGGCAAAAGCCGCCCAAAATCCGCTACCAAGGACTCTCAAGGCCAAGTTGTGTCGCCTGCCTGGGTCATGAGATCGCCGCAGTTGGAATGTAAGTGAAAGATGTTTGTCAACATTACGAGCTTTGAATAAGCCGAGAGTATGGAGGGCTTGGTAAGGTGAATTGAATTCCCGGAGCAAAGACAGTCGGACTACGTTGATCTCCATGCAGGCAAGTACCACTTGTGGCGGCCTATCATCGTTCACTGAGTAAACAACTTCATGGTCATCAGGGTTTTTAATCTCGGCGGAGAAAAGCCACGAGAGTCTAAGTGAGATTCTGGTGCGAACAGCGTTCCCGGAAGACTGAAATGAACAGCGTTTTCTTGACTTCGGCTCGGTGACAGGAGTTGCGACGAGAGCATGTGGTCCGTGAGTCACATGCGTTACTGTACCATCAAGAGTTTCACACGACAGCTGTCACGCTTTAATCGTCATCTTGTCTATTCTATTCGACGGCGACTTTCTCTTTCCTTTTGGCTTTCAATATGTCATCTTCGAGAGGCGGCCATGTAGAAGACACCTACGAAGTTCAGAATGATCAGCGCCTAGATGAACTCCACTCTAAAATCCGAACTCTCCGAGGTGTAAGTGAATGTGTTCATTCTCTCTCCCGATGTATGAACTAATTTTCCCGCCCCAACCTGCAATCACATTTCTAGGTTACGACAGATATACATAACGATGTCGAATCGCAGAACCTTATGCTCGATGGATCTGTTCGTCTTTCTCTTAACCTTTTACCCGTTTATGTCGTGTACTGAAGCTATTTTCGCTAGAATGATCGTTTTGCGTCCTTTTCGACCACCCTCTCTCAAACATCTCGTCGTGCACAACAGGCATTCGGTATCGGAACTGGAAGCCTTCGACCATGGCGTATTGCGATGTTCATAGTCGTAGTATTCCTCGCTTTTTGGGTTTCTTCGAAGATTCTCGCTTGGTGGTGGTCAACGCCAGAAGCTACTGTATAAAACAGGTGTAGAGGGCGATTAAATTGAACGCAGGCTTCGTCGTGTTTGTTTTTGAACTGTGTTTAGTCGTTAGTTTGCTTTCTTGGGTCACGGATTTCTGGTCATTTCGGTGAGTGCTACGTGTTCGTGTCGAGTCACGACGACGCTGACTGTTGCCATCAGTTTTTCTCTATAGCTATACTTTATCTATGTTAACATGCCCTTGTACTGAATTGATCTTCGGCCCTTTGTAGCTGCGATGCCTGGACGTGCTTCATCAATCCTCGTCAGCATGAATGATTTGGCGACGGTACACTTCATACTGTTGTTGACAAACACAACATGTGCTCCAAATACACACTACTATCACCCGTTCGATTGGCGCTGTTTCGCGATTATCAGTGCGTCTTTTGGACTTGTTGAAATGAGACCAACCAGGCCGCAGTGAAAATGCATGTATGTAACAACCTCAGAGCAATTCGAATCGAAAGGATGATACTGCCATGATCATTGTTTAACCTGAAAGGGAAACAGTGCAATGTCGAGGAGTTCATGTGACGTATTGAAAACCTCGCTCAACTCACCTACTTAAATCCCAGTAATCCGATTTTCTCTCTTTTAGCAAATGGCTTTAGAGGAGTATATACATGCTCCTCCAAAGTCGACGGTAAACAGGCCTCGCTACCGCTTCTATCGTTCAGGTACGAATTCCCTTTGCGTCCACAGGACGATCAATGAAGCTTATTTGCCGCCTATATGGACAGGAACTGTCGTCGAAATCTGTGATGAGGATGGCAAACTCATTCAAATGCCATTGGCCGAATGGCAAAAAAAGAATTCGGGTGTGTCATGCCTTCACATTTCAAGGATAGTCTTACTTACATACCGCATATAACGACAGAAAATGCTAACAAGATGAACACCTCTGGCGATGAGACCATCGGGGCCACGACGGACGTTGTGAAAGGTTCTAGTAAGCTTAATTTTGATCCACGGTGGAATTGGCGTTGATTTACCGCATATATGAATAGAAACTCTAGTTGACAAGAACAGGACAGACGAGCGTACCGTTCAGGCGAACATTCACCAATGTGAGGTTTCTGGGGAGGACCTGACTGGCGACTCACGTGTTTCAGAGGGCGAAAGAAGTAGTAGCGAATACGAGGATGGGATGGCGGCTCGTAACCAAATTGATGCCCTCACAAAAGAGATACTCAAGGAGGCCGGCGTAGAGCGAAAACGGGACCGCACGGAAGTCATGCCGACGACCGGGTATCCTTTACCTTATGAGTACACCCTTTTTTTCTTCTCACTTCGCCATCTCAAAGCCAATCTACTCAAAAATCGGGCACAAGGAAGGTATCCTGCGGCGTCCTACCGAATTGGCAGGAGAACCGAATTTACCACCCTCCACCGCTTCATGTGCGATCAACTCAGGGCCGAGGTAAGCTTCATCCAACGTCAGCCTGGCAAGCCTCCTCCAGCTCTGGCTCTCGTCGCAGCCAACGGTCCGAAGGGGATCAAGGGATTACCATTAAATACGGAGGTTTTCTCTCTGATCACGAGAGCCAGGAGCCTCCACCATATCCGGGAAAGACAGGAGTACGTTTCTTTAGCTCTTCAACGCGTCCTACTTTACTCATTGTGACTCAGAAAATCAGTCTGAAGATCACCTACATGGAGGACGGAGTGAAGAAGACGTATTACCCAGACGACGATCCTCCGGCTCGATTCCCGAACTGGGGTCGCAACAAATGATGCAGGTCTACTTGCTTGACTTTTCGCAATTGCTTTTCTCAGATTTGGGTTTTTGTTTCGTTGGCTTACTTCTGGTGCCTCGTACTTTGACGTTTTTCTCTGCTTCGTATTCTTCCCCCTTGACCGCTGTTGTTACAATGTCTTCTCGAGAGCCTTGGGCGTCACTCGGTAATTATTTCGCTATGGATGAATTAGATTGACCTTTTACCAGGCGTAACCTTCGACTGCAAATGGCTTTGAACATGAGACACAGATACTCAAAGCGTTCCAACAATGGACTATCAATTAGTGAGCGCTTGAAATGGCAGCGTGAGCTGAAGGCGGCGTCAATCAGAGAGGCTCTTGCTGTACTACGAATCTACTTCTTGTTTCCTCGAATATCTCAGTCTCTGTACGAGGGATATTAACCCAGACGATGCGGAGGAGACATATCTGAATGACCTTCTCCGGGACTTTGAACCTTATTTATTCGGCATGCCTCCGGCTAATTTCGTAGGACATCTACTATGTGGGGCTTCCAGGCAAGACCGGAAATGCCTCGAACCGGACACTACTGGAGAACGGATCAAAAATTTGTTGAATATTTATTATATACACAGGAAGTGTTGACAGAAGTAATGAACACTTGTCAATTGTGAAGGCGAGAGAAATGCGACAATGAGGTCGTGGCGAGTTGAGCTCTAAGTTTACCACGTCCGATATGCAACTTCAATTTCGGCACTGTAAGCTCTGGTTTCCCAACAAGGGTTCTTGAAAACACTCATGAGTAACGCATCGACATCAGGATAAAAGAAATTCACTAAAGCTCGAGCAACAAGGGCAATCCTATTCCCTGTCTGAAGCTCTCGGATAAACCTCAATCCATGACCGCTCCCAGTTCCCTCGTCAGATTCCAAGAGTTTATCTTCCCCTGCGTCTAGAGACCACTGGACTCTATGAGTTCCGATACCACTAGAGGCATGTACGTTCCTCTGAACGAGCTAACGCTCATTTTTCTTATATGGACTGAATATTTCGGTCCATCCTTGGCCGTCAAGTTCATTGATCTTAAGGAGCGTGCTGGCGGAGTCGGGTATCCGTTTAGGTGGAGCCTTGGAGATGTAGGGGTAAGCCGAAGATGATACTTAATACGCCTGCAGGGGGCAGTAGCGTACACGATCAACGAGGCACGGCCACTGGAGCCGTAAGATGACGTTGAAAGGCACCCAAAATAGTCTCAAGAAGTGTTCGAGATATCATGGGGTTGAGTGATCTGGAGTAGATAAGATATATGATAGTGGGACATAGGCACAGCCGCAGGACTCTCCCTTGTATCTACGTAAGAAAATTGAGTTATGGTCCACGTATCAGGAACGGCGGAATGACATTTCGACGATACAAAACACAATTCCAAATATCAAACAGTAAGGGACTTCTTGTGATGAGTTAGGTAAGACTCGTAGGCAAGCATTTGGACGTTACTATCAGGTAGTGTCAGAGGTTTTCTTCCCATCTTCCTTGACTATATTGCAGGTGCAAGAGCCGCCACCTACATGGGCACGTAGAGAGGGCTAGAATATATAAGTGATGTATGAGCACAGATATCATGTACCGGCCTCACAGTGGCACCTGTGATATACAACTTTAAGCAGCCTAGTAGCAATAGAAAACATGGATGATACTGACCAACTACCGCATGCACAGTAGTTGATGGGAAGTTCGTCGTATTGCAACATAGCATTGTCAGAAGTGATGAGTTGTTCGGACATAGGTATCAGAAACGATGGACTCGGAATTGCGATGGAATGCAAGGATTGGCCTGGATAGCATCGACCGAGCCACTAACTCCAATAGATACAGTCTACATGTCTATTTCGAGGCCACTATCACTCAGATCCGGGACTAGGTCCTCACACGATATTGTGATTACGCACGTTTTGGGGTACGCCTTGAAAAACCTCCGGGGAGGGGTTGACGGTTATTTCCGTGAATATACACAAAAGTTGCCATTACAAGGTTACACAGGCTGATGCTACTCTTTGGGAAATTTCTCCACATAAATTGGATGCGGCAAAAAGTCAGTAAGAAGTGCCAGTGGACTCTCATGTACTCATTGCATTGTTGATGTAGTAGGATTCTAAACCCCACGGAGGGCTTCCACTTTGTGAGAGAAGTAAACAACTGTCTTCCACGAATGTCCGCTCGATCATTTCTCCTGAGGTAAACTACTCCTGCTCATACAATAGACTTTGTGAGAGAATTAGAGGATTGTCTTCCATGAATGTCCGCCTTATTATCTCTCCGGGGACAAGCAATTCCTCGACTTCCAAAATTCATGTACCATCGCTAATCATTTCCCCTTTGCCCCAATCATCTCAAAATAGCTTCCCGTCTATACAGGAACTGGTAAACACCAGACATCTTCTGAACCCGTCTAACTGCAGCATGCACGGTCAGACGGATGTAGTAGTGATAAACGGATACCAAAGACCAATCGCCTATAAATATGAATGTCATTCTTGAGTCCTAGCTTCCGCATTTTTATTCCGCTACTCCCAACAGACCTGCATAACAATTCCTTCGTCAGCACTGAACATTTACTGAACTACCATGCCGAACATATCCACGGTCTCAATGCTTACCACGGAGGTCTCTGACCTAGCTGATGATGTTGCGCCCAATACTCCACATCGCCCCCAGGTAACGTTTCCACAATGTTGGCTACATAGCAATGTGCCTTACTAATGTGTGATTTAGGTCCTCTGGATTGGATGTGCTGACGCGAGGGTACCTGAGTGGGTACAACGGCTGAACAACTGGCTGCCGCCACCGCCGCCACCACCGAGCCCATGGCCGCTGTCACAGGACCAGGTCTTTGTCCATAGAAACATTGCAAAGTATGTTCGTTGATAATCTTATTACTATCACCGTAGTATCCCATCCTACTTTCATCAATTTTTATTCCTGGCTTGCATGTACTGCTTCTGCCTCTGATTTCATGGCAGCTACCATCTCCATGGCTTATTTTACTATCGCAGAGAAATGATCATATCTGATGGTTCCATTTCAGCCAATTTCATCTTACGGACAGCAATGCGGTTTCTGTCCTTATATACAGAGTCACTGGCATTCCGGATAACCCCATCAAAGAGGTTCGCGTCGTCGGTCACACAGATTGCGGCGGTGTCAAAGCCTGTTGGGACGCACGTCCAGGCGGAAGCGGCAACACCCAAATCCCTCCCGATCCAGTGCTTTGGACATGGCTCGGACCGCTTAGGACACTCGCTGCTAAACCTGGTCAGACGCTGGAAAACTTAACACAGGAGAATGTAGAACTGCAGATGAATAACGTTAAGACGTTGCTGGGTTGGCTGGGGAAGGAGAATGTGCAAGTGAAAGGGTATGTATACGATATCGATGAAAGGGTACTTCGTGAACTTTGTGCTTGATTTGTAGCGAGTGTAGTCGGTGAAGAGGACAAACATACCGTTAATTAGCTTCCATAATGCTTCCTTTGTGACTTGTGCCTTGGCCACCTAGGGCAAGAGAAAAACGAGTGGAATTTGAGGGGACGCATCGCGTACCCCTGGTAAGACATGCTACGCATATTTAGGTGTGTATGTAAGGAAGGCATGACAAAATTGCGAAATTTCGGTAAATCCTTCGGGGCATTCGTAAAATCAAGGAAATCAAAATTCTATTCCCAAGAAAATGTAAATATTTGCATTTAAAACATTTCGTTGCGGAAGAATTTTCGAAAAAGTAAGATCTAACCATGCGCTCATGAGATTTGGCACAGAAAGCCCCTAATTCAGCAATTGTAAGTAATTACCTCACTTCCGTCCCGTAAGGCGCAAAACCATTTCTTCATGCACACATGAGCACCAAGCGCAGATGTAATTCTATTGGAAACTTAGGAAGCTTTGCAAGCTTTCCCAAGCATCAAAGAAATAGCAAGAAAGTCAGTTCTAATGCAATAATACCCGCACTGGAAGATTCTGATCCAGAACATGACAAGGAGGTACGCAAACGCAAATTTCAGAGTGCATCATCGCGTCAAGCGATTAATCAACATTTTATAATCCGTCAAAGGACAGTAATTCAGTACCTGGACAGCAGAAAACCCCCAATGATGCGTCGTGGACCTCAGAAATTCATATGTATGACCTTCTAGGATCAAGAATGCATCAAGATACCATGCACATTATTGTCCCATCCACGCAGTTGCACGCAAATGCATGTGAGCAAAACACAGGTGCATGCAAGTTGGTTACGGTAAGGCTATGGGGAATCCCATTGGAAAGCAGGAATAAGCTCTGTGCCAATGGCAGATATCATTCAAGTCCTCTCCCGAAAGATATAATTGAATGATGGGACTGACGAAAAGCATTGGAGGAAGTAGCCACAAGTAACGGAGACCAATTTACGGATGGTACTGCTATTCGATGAGGGGGTTCGAGGAAGTCCTACGATGTCAACAGTTATAAAAAAACGGGGTACAAAATTCTAACAAACATGGATCAGGATCTTCAATCTATTGAATGTGCCCTGGCTAATAATTTAACCAGACAAAGAGTGCCGAGGAAAGGTCCACATTGACAACCTCGACTTGCATAAAAAGAATGGGGTGCAATCTACCTTTAACTCTGGTTTTGCACCACAGTTTTAGCAAGATCGGCAAGCATGGAGTGTGGCAAGCGTGAAGGGTCCTTTACGCTTGCGTTCCTGAACTATGTTCTGTTAGATAAAATCTAATCGATGAAGATTTCATGATCGAGCAACTTGGCATTCCGTGATCATTCAGATTCAGGAGGATCAGATATTTCATTGAAATCAGAGAGTATGTATTGAAAAAATCAGCCAAGATGGAGTGGATAAATGGCTGGATAAAAATGTTCTTCTATGGGGAGATAAGATAAAGGTTCATCTTCATGCCAGCCTTAGGCCATCACGGACCACATAACTCTGACATGACAGTTGTCAGAAATCATGATTATCATAATCTTAATCATGATTTTGATAATCCACCTTTCTAAGGGCAAGCACTGAGCAAAATATACATTCATTGTCATTGTTATCATTGGCTGCCATGAAGATTGTGTGGGATTATTTAGGATTATGTGGAACTTGTTGAATTAAGTAAATGCTCTATGTGTCTATCTATTATTAGCATGTGTACTGTTAGAGTATCCTACATTTATGTTTGTGATTGAGCATATGAACTCCTTGCATTATATGCATTACTTTCATATACATTATGCTCTAGGACTCCATAGCATTACTCTCTTAATGCTATTCACTGTAGTAGTACATGCAATTCCTTGTAGGTAGATACTTATTGCTTACACATACACACTCTCTTTAGTTGAATAATATCCTCTCTGTGTTCTACATCTGTTCTTTAACATCTCAAACTACACTTATACTCTTCAAAGTTCTCTACTACTGTCTACATCATAAGTGACTAGTTTGTCTCACTCCTAGCACTGTGCTATGCTTTAGACTGCTTTCAACAGGTTATGGGCCCTGACTGCCAAGTGTGTTGTTGCTGAGATGTCTTTACACTTGCTGACATGCTGGAGTAGTCAGAACTTGTTGATAGATGTTAACAGTATCTCTGCCAAACTCTTTGACTAGCCTGAACTTTATTCTCTGCACACTATGGCATATAGTTGGCAGCCTATAATCACTTTGTTTTGTTAATTACTGATTTAGGTTTCATTTTAATTGCTATGTCTACCTATGGTCTCCTCACTAATGTTCCTCTTTTGATTGGAGAGAAAAACTAGGTTAAATAGTCTGAATTAATAACAAATATTCTCTCAATGACAATTATTTCTGGTGTTACTTATACCACTATGGATATCACTGACAGTTCTTGTGTATTACCATAGTTGGTTGTAGCAACTGCTACTGTTACTACTACTGATATCATGACAGCTATTTTTGCTATATACACTGTTGATTTCATTGAGGCTCAAGCTAATTAGACCTCTCTTAATTGTATAGTATGAGATATAATTAATAATTGTCTCTCTTCCCATCTTTTTCATCATCAGCAAGCTACTTTTGTACTTCTCTGGACCTATTTGACAACTCTTTTCAGAACTCACTCTGCTACCTCTATTTTCACTGATTACTAATATATATTATTATTTTATATCAATTCTAATGTCAAGCCATCTTTGCAGCTTGCTCTGCTTAAGAATACATACTCATATTTGAAGAAGTCTATTCTTTTGATTAATGTTAATAGTTTTATTCATGCTATAAATCTATTAAACATAATTCCTAGAGAATAGTTCTATGTAGTATCTATTTATTTGCAGACTCACCTCCTTGTATTGATCATCTTTGCTTTAGTTTGATTTGCAATTATCACTCAGTGGCAACACCAGCACCAAGTTAAGATAAATGAGACTAACATGTTATGAGCTGGCATGAGGTATAAGGATCTGTTAAACCTTAATTAGTAGCAGCAGTAGTAGCAGCAATATCTGTAAGGACAGCAGTAGAAAAATGCTAATTCTAGTCTGTTCTCTAAGAACTAACAGTCTTCTGGTAGCAGTGGTGATAAGAAGAAGAAGAAGTAGCAAAAACATGAAAAGAGTGGCAAAAACCAGGATAACTAGGCCAATATCACTGATAGTGAGATCTAATTACCTGCTATTATTGGTTCTAGTCTAGACAATATATATGTTACCTCCTCTGTATTTATAGTTGCTATACTGGCTATTATTTCCAGTTCTAAGATCTCAGATTCTTTGACCTGGCAAAAGATTAATGATATAAAGGTGTTATATGCTTTTGAGTTTGCTTGTAATGGCCCAAGAGATCATCGATAACTCAATGATTCATACAGACTATTATCGATGGAATATCCAAGGAACTACAGGAGAAGATGACGAGATACTTAGGATCCCGACCCTCTTACCAGAGGAGTTACCAGAGAAGCCTTACCTCGATCCTAT
>KQ963094.1:19129-32801 GCA_001563735.1 Leucoagaricus sp. SymC.cos
GCCAGTGGACGTATAACTACTGAGAAGATAAGTAAAACAAGGCATTACTTATTGGACCTTGAAATATAGGATTCGAGAAGGAATAACTTGAATTAAAATAAACATACCCGAGCCGCAGAAATAACTGGTCTGGATCGATTAAACAAATAGACAAAACGCCACACTCCCTACCTTTACGAACGACATGCCCAAGATAACGATCAAGACAAACTCTGAAACGAGGACGCACCACAAATTGAAATGACTATAATGAAACTTATGACTATAAATAGGTAAACAACAATATCTGAACGACAAACTGGACAACGAGAAAGACAGAGAAGAAGAAGAGATAGAGACAGAGCAGACGATGCTGCAGAAGAAAATTGAAATCAACTCCGAAATATTGAATGACCTCATACGCGAATTGAAACAGAAGAAACAAGATCAGTCCACATTGAAAACGAAAACCTCGAATTCTGGAACTGACTCAACCCCGACACCTGACTCCTCTTACTGGAACAACAACAACAACGAGACTCAAGAAACAGTGAAACCCGACCAGAGCCTTTTACACTCTCTCTTGACTTTGCCCCGACACGAGGAAATATACCAAGACAATCACCTCGAACCCTCTCCTTTGACGAGCACAGAAGCCCTCAACAGATATCCTCATCTCCCGACCCTATACTCCCCGAGCTTCACGACAACTCCACATCTCTACGAAACCCCGCTACCGCCAACACCTCCCAAGGACAACAAATGGCGACTCAGCAGACAACGCGAGACCCGAAGGTTTCAAAACCAAGAGCTTTCACCGGAAACACAGAAGATTACGAACGATGGAAATCCGACCTCAACCTTTTCTTTATTGCTCAACCCAACACCTACAATACCGACGCGAAGAAAATCTACTACACCTTACTTACTATGGAAGGACCTGTGACCGAGTGGAAAAGAGCCTTTATTAAGGACAAGACGACAAACAACGTCCTCAACCCAGGATCCATCACCGATTTCAATACCGCGCTCGACACCTCATTCAAACATGTTAGCAATAACCTCCGAGGAATCCATAGACTCTAGACCACACGACAAAATGGCAGACCTATCGAGGAATACATCAATCAATTCAAGAACGAACTCGCGATTTCTGGACTTGCCAACATTAACACACGAATTGTCTTCTTCCTCCAAGGATTGGACCCACATTACTATACAAGAGTCCAAAACCAAAATCCCAACCAATCCTCTATCAACAACTTCTATGCCACTGCCAGACAAGTGGCAGGAATGGAGTACCTTCAACCATATGTTCGCTCTTCAAGAGATCATCGACCACGAAGAGAATGCTCTCATCGCATGTGGAAAAGTTCTACAAAGCACTGTTCAAAAACAAACTATCGACCTTATACATTGACTAGAAAGATCGCTGAAGCCCCAGGATACGGTCCCATGGACGTCGACCTCCTCGAACAACTCAATTACGCTCGACACGAAGAAGAAGACTCAAGCGAATACGAAAGTAGTGAAACAGAAAGTGAAAGCGACAACAGCGATATTGAGCGATACATCGCCAAAAGAGTCGAAGAAGAACTCAACTCCCTTCTCACTGAGGATTACGTGAAACTCAGAGCCGAAGGAAAGTGCTTCCTCTGCAAAGAAGGACAACATTTCACTGCTGATTGCCCTTTCAACAAGAAATTTCGAAAACGAACTCCAAAAGGAACGAAACGACGAACTTTCAAGCCCAAGAAAGAAAAAGGGAAAGGAAAGAGACCTCAACGTCTAGGACGACATTGGATCTTCAATGCTGAAGAAACAAGTGACGAGGAAATAGAAGAATTGAAGAATGAAAAATCAAATTTTACGAAACGGAATTAGGAAGCGAGAACCCGAAAATTCCGGAAGAAATTAATCAAGTGAATCTTGCAAACGAAAAACGACTATTTCAACTTCCAATTACTATTCATCCTCCCTCCGACCCCGATGCTCTTTTCACAGCCTTACTAGATTCAGGAGCCAGTAACAACTTCATCGACCCCGAATTAGTATGATGATGGAGATTACCCCTCAAACCACTACTGAAAATTACGAAAATCCGAAATGCAGACGGATCAATGAACAAAGCCAGCAATTACGTCAATATCAACTTCACCGCTGACAGACAAAGCCAAACGATTAAAGCCACTATAACAGAACTAGGACAACCATGACTCATCCTAGGAATGCCATGGCTACAAAGCGCGAATCCAGAGATCAACTGGAAAAACAAAACAATTTCCCTTGATAGACAATTGATACTTGACGAAATATGTGACCAAATCTCTGAAGGATACGACTACATTAATTATGCCTATATGGATGACGAGGACGAAATCAACGTCAAAACGAATACCTCACAACTTCTAGCCCAGAAGTATGGTGACAAGAAATCTGACGACCCTCGACAAATTGTACCTAGCGACTACCATCAATACCTCGACATATTTTCCGAGAAGAAAGCCAGTCAATTTCCTCCAGATCAAAAATGGAACCACAAGATCGAGTTACTACCTATGTTTGAAGCGAAACCCTTTCCTAACTACAAACTCGCTCCGAAGGAACTCGAAGAACTCGATAAATTTCTCGACGAAAACCTTTTAAAAGGATATATATGACCCTCCAAATCACCTATGGCGTCACCATTTTTCTTTGTGTCCAAGAAAGACGGGAAACTTCGACCATGTCAAGATTACCGCTACTTGAACGAACATACCAAGAAAAACGCATACCCTCTTCCGAACATCGCTACCCTCTTTGACCAACTCAAAGGATCGAATTATTTTACAAAAATGGATATTCAAAGTGGATACAACAACATACGCATCCACCCACCAGACATATGGAAAGCCACTTTCAGAACACCTAGAGGACTATACGAACCTACGGTAATGTTCTTCGGCATGTGCAATTCACCAGCCACCTTTCAGATGATGATGGACGAAATATTCAAACCTCTCATCCACGCTAAAGGAGTCCTCATCTACATGGACGACATCCTCATCCATGCCGCCACTAAAGAAGAACTTAAACGACTCACACTCGAAGTGTTAGAAGTCCTCCGAAAACACGACCTCTACTTGAAACCGTCCAAATGCGAATTCAAAAAACAACGAATCGAATACCTTGGCGCCATGATCACTCCTTCAACAATCGAAATGGATCACATAAAGTTGAAAGGAATAATGGAATGGCCAACGCCAACGACAACATGAGAAGTACGCAAATTTATGGGTTTTTGCAACTTCTATCGACGATTCGTACACAATTATTCTAAAATTGCTGCCCCCCTTAATTGCCTCATGTCTACTAACGTGACATTTGAGTGGACGACGGAGCACAATAAAGCCTTTCAAGAAATGAAAGCAATGTTTAATGAGAAACCCGTCCTAGCAAAAGCCAACCCAGACCTTCCTTATGAAGTCGAAACTGACGCATCAGCTTATGCCTCAGGAGCCGTTCTATACCAAAAGAACACCGCAGGACGACGACAACCCATCGCATTTCACTCCCAATCCTTCACACCTAGTGAACGAAATTATCACTGCTCAGAGCAAGAATTACTCGCGATTATTCACGCTGTGAAAATCTGGCGACATCACCTCTTAGGAGCACGACATCCAGTTATAGTCTGGACCGACCACGAGAACCTGACTCGATGGAGAAAACCTCAAGACTTAAATCCTAGACAGCGACGATGGCACGCTACTCTGGAAGAATATAAACCAATGCTGAAACTTTGACACATACCTGGAAAGAAGAACGTCGCAGCCGATGCACTTTCTAGACGACCCGATTTAGCACCTACCGATCAAGACAAATGCAAGATAACGCTTCTTGACGATGACTTCATCAACATCTTGAACGACGACCTACTACAGGAAATCAAGAATAAAAGTGACTTGATTGAAGTAAAGGAATGGGATACCCCTATGAAGGATATACCCCGCAGGAATGGCATACCCATTATACCTAATGACACAGATATACGACGACGCCTTCTGCAGGCATGCCATGATCATCCGACTGCAGGACATCCAGGCCAAGCCGAAACGCTACGAAAACTACAACTTCACGCATACTGGCCTCATATGCGAGACTACGTCATTGAGTACGTTAAAGGATGCCACGAGTGCCAAGCACATAAGATTATACAACGACCCAAACACCCGCCGTTACAACCTATTGAAGGACCCACAAAGATGCGACCCTTCTCCCAGATCTCGATGGACCTCATCACCGATCTTCCGAGATCCCATGGATACAATAGTATTTTAGCCATTGTGGACCATGGCTTAACGAAGGGGATAATTTTAGTCCCTACAACGAAAACGGCTATGTCATCTCAGATCGCTCAACTATTAATTGACCATCTCTTTAGAAGATTCAGACTACCCGATAAGGTCATCAGCGATCGTGACCCCAGATTCGCATCAAAATCTATGTGCGCCCTTTACAAAGCCCTCGATATCCAACCCGCCTTCTCAACTGCATATCACCCGCAAACTGATGGAACAACAGAACGATTCAATCAAGAAATTGAAACGTACCTAGCAATATTTACAGCGAACGACCCCAGCAAATGGAGCAAATATCTCGCTATATACGAATACGTTCATAACAACCGACCACACTCCGGAAGAAAGGAAACTCCTTTTGAACTTTATCAAGGAGAACGACCTAAATCACTTCCCTGGAAAGAAGGCCGAACCAATAACCCCGACGCCGATTCCCAAGCCAAGACTCTTATAGCTGCCAGGAACCGAGCCCTCTCGGCACACAATCACATGCGACAACAGATGATGAAGAAGACTAGTCATCTGTGCCTCCCAACCTTCGAAATAGGACAGAAAGTCTGGTTAAACAACAAGAACCTACCCCTATATTGAAAATATCGAAAACTTATGCCAAAACGAGAAGGACCTTTCGAGATCATCGACAAGAAGTCCCCAGTAGTATTCAAGCTACGACTTCCCCCCCAATGGAAGATACACGACACCTTCCACGTCTCGCTTCTGGTCCCACAGACAGAAAATTTTCTATACGGACAACATCACGAGAGACCGCCACCAGACCTCGACGAAGGAGAAGAGACCTATGAGGTAGAAGCGATTGTGAAACATAAACTAATCAGGAATAGGTTCCATTACTTCATAAAATGGAAAGGCTATCCAACTTCGGAAAACACTTGGGAACTGCCAGAAAACCTGGAAAAGGCAATCAACATCCTACAACGATATAAATGCCTCCATTGACTTCCCTAAACATGCCCCCAACTCCTGAACCCACTGATAACGTCACTCAAACTGTCCCCGACACTGAACGACTCAATCGACTACTTGAAATTATCACTCATCGCCCTCATACTACTCCTCCTATTGAAGCACAAAATCAAATTCAACAAAGTCAAGACGGCGAGAACCTACATGACCCTAGTACACCGGCCATACCGACGCCGACGACTCCATCCTCATCACCTTCTATCTCAACGCCTCGACTTTCTACTCTCTGACCCTTACCCAACTTTTTCATTAACCGAAATGGAGAATACACCTCTTTCACAGTCAACGGGAATCCAGTCCGGGCTCCCTCCCTTGCCGGAAATGCCGCAATTTTGGATTGATCCCTCGACTATTCCTTATCACAACTTAAATGGGATAACTTGCCCCTTGAGGACAACAATCTACGAAACACTCCTGCAATACTTGCAAGCGTCAACTACTACAGGACAACAGTTGCTTCTAGCATACATTATGCGCAAATGTTACTCCGCTACTTGTACCAAGCCAACCAAGCTCGACAGAGTCTTACTAGCCTTCACCTCACCGAGAATCTACGAAAGGCGATACGGTTTACTCACGTCGGAATTTCTATGGGCCAATTGTCAAACAGCACTCACCTCAGCTCGCAAGATGGAAATCACTTTACAATGACTTTTGCAATTCCCTGCCCTCCAAGAGCTCCCGCGCTCTCTACAGGAGTTATATGAGAAACTAGACCACCACTTCTCAATGGCGGAAGAAGCCCACAAAGAGGCCCAGACGAATCTCAAAACATGGATCTCCCTCCTCACTATACAAGAAACCCTCCACGTAATCAAACTATTGATTCCCGATGGCGACAGACAACTCACCGCACTCGACAAAGACAACGAGATGACCAGCGAATCAATAACCCATCACATGTGCATCACCTTTGCCCAATGCACATGAACACTCAAGGATCGACGCACTGAGAATGACATGATACTCTGGATCAATCATCATCCTCCCTTGCTCTTCCTCGAAACAACTCCCAACGAAATACTCGAGAAGACTGCCCAAGAAGCTCTCAAATATCCGACGTGGCCTCCAGGACCGCTCTACACCCTGTTGATGGCTGGGAAAATCACCGAGAAGCTCAACATCGAGTATCCGAGGTACAATGCCCTCCTCCACAAGGAATTAGAGCCAGATCACCTCCAGCTGCCTATCGACACGCTAACAATGCTCGAAGAGAATTGGACCAGAGCCAACGTAGGAATCGCAGGCGTGGCCACCGACGCCCCCACAACCATGAAGGAGAACTTCCAACTTCTGATAGTGACAAAGAAAGAACCATACGAACCCGTCCTTTCAGCCATTTATCAAGATATCCTTCACCCACCTATGACGGTTACGACACCAACTATGATGACTACCCCTACGAGAATATTGGAAGTGTCTGAAGCAGACGCACCAGAAAACATAGTCACTGGAATACGTTATAATGCAAAAACCACGATAGTAGGACCGATACCATATGGAACTGGAGAACACGCCAACATCTACGCAGTTTTACCACCACTTCCCCATGCTCATCCCGACCATTACCAACTTACTCAGAAATGAATCCATCACCCCGAAGACGACATCGCTAGCGCTCTACTTAACAACGCGAAGGCATTACGTTTAGAAGGTATTCTAGAAGAAACCTTAAACAAAGGGGATAATGTAATGGCCCAAGAGATCATCGATAACTCAATGATTCATACAGACTATTATCGATGGAATATCCAAGGAACTACAGGAGAAGATGACGAGATACTTAGGATCCCGACCCTCTTACCAGAGGAGTTACCAGAGAAGCCTTACCTCGATCCTATCCTCTTAGACGCTTACAACAATCCTCCCTTCAGACGATATACCCTGAATGGGAAAGTCATCTGTACTCTCAAAAACCAGTCATCTGACGTAGTCGCGAATGGATGGAAGATTATCGACGACACACCAACATTATGGCATCATCCCTACATGGACTTTCAAGGACGAGTCCTTATGCAAGTCCTCGTGTGACAGCTTATCACAGAAAGTTATCAAAGTGGGCGCATGACTCCGAATATCCAGATCGCCCTAGATGCAATGAAACCAAACCTGTCCATGCCACCGCTCTTGCCGACCCTATCATACGCAGACACCTCAGCATCTCCACCATGACCCATACCTCCCCCACTTCCTACCGAGGATTCCATGGATTACTCTACCGACACCAGTGAATCAGTGCACAGCCTCACACAAAGCCGAAGTGTGTCACCAAAGACCGACACTATGGGACGTGATTACTCCCACTACACTACCTCTCCAGAACCTATGTAGGAATTATGACTATCACGTATGCTTCCATTATCTCACCCCTATGCCGTCTTCCATTTTATGACCCTGATGATCAACCTTCTTAATTCCCAAGTCATCATCAGTGAATGTATTATTAGTTACGACTTCTCCTGATTGACTTTTATAGTTTTATGATCCATTACCCTAGTAGATGTAAACTTCGGACTTCTCAACTTCGACGTCTAATTAGTGAATGTATTATTAGACATTGATCCCATATGTAGTTCTCCTTCTCCTCGTTCCTCTCTCCCCTCGAACATTTCCTCTCTCCCCTCTTACTAGTGGACTATAAACTTGTAGTATAGTTTATGCGTATGCTTCGCTTATGCCTCATGTACGAGGAACCTCACTAGATAGACTTCTATCGCCTCATATAGATAGAAAAAGAATCTGTATGTATCTAGATAGAATGTATATATAGCGAAGAGGCGCTCTCATGGAAGCTCAGCTTCCATCCTCTTTGGTTACTCGTCTACACTACTCCTAAGATGCTTTACCTTAGTGAGACATCTCTCACGCCTTCACTGATTGACTTACTGTCAGAAGAAGAATCCCTGCATTATGGAGCTACCCACAAGTTAACCTTGCGTATAGCGTTCTCAGCGAGACGCTATTCTCTCCCGTGAGTAAATAATCTTATTCTTGCCTCATGACTCGTAGTAGGACGGAATGATGGTCACACCCATTCTGGACCAAACCAGATGAGTATCAATCGATATCAGGCATATCGAATCGCAAGGGTACGGAGAAGGCTGGAGAGTTGTCTCCCCTCAGTCCCTTCGGAATAGGACTTGTGTAGTCAGCTTCCCTTTGGGAAAACGTAAGTATCGTTCACGACGAAGAACTGCTGACCCATAGGGATAGGCGCTCATTGCCCTCTGGGAATGAGGTCCTGCCGATAAGCACCCGTAACATTGCTGTTCTACTACATCTGCTAACAGAATGCCTCAGCACACTAGTTAGAGAGTCTCTCATCAAGAGACTGAAGTTTAAAAAGACATGCTATTAGGCTGCAGATGAGAAAGTATTGAATTTGTGGGATAAATATCTAGAGGCTACATCATCAGTCTCCATAGCTGCTATATATGCAGACTTTTTCCTTTTCTCTCACTCTTTCTCTTTTAGCCTAGCTGCTGTCTCTCTTCCTCCTCTTTAATTATCTATTGTACCTGCTATTCCTCTTACTTTATCTTTCATTACTGATGCTAACATGGTGTCACTTAGTGAAGAAAGTAACTATAGTAATAAAAACTATATGTGCATATTTAATTTGTTCTCATAGATGATGATCTCTAATGAGATCTCATAGTCCCAACTATAGCTTAGATGATAGAACCATCTAAGATCAGACTGCTGAAGTCAAGCACCTTCACTCCCTCAGGCTTACTTAAGAGTCTCCATATCAGTACTATCTTATAGAATGTCATATAGAGCTCAATATTCTGATGGACTATATATAATAGACTTATTTGATGACTTTATATATAATGGCTCATCTATTGACCAGAGATGCCCTGTTCAAATTTTATCTCTGCCTAATCCTGTACAATTTTCTTGTATAATTATAAAAATAGATAGATCTTTATTGATCAAGTTGGCTATCTAAACAAAGTTCTTGAGTGTTTTAGTGTCAAATCTGCTCTAGCTCAAACTCCACTTCTAGCTGATTATCAGCTGCTTTCTAATAATAAGTCTGTTAATCTCCAATTGTATTCCATCTTTTAGCAGATAATTAAGTCTCTTTTGTACTTAATAATTAGATTATATCTAGATATTGCATTCACAGTTATTAAGCTGTCTTAACACACTACAAATTCTTCACTAGATCATCTTTAAAAAGTCTATTATATTTATTGCTATTTCTTAGTAATAAGAGAATATTGCTTGACTATTGATAGCATTAAAAATGAGGGTGTAATATGCTATTTAGATTTTGATTTCACCAGTAATCCTAGTACTCAAAAGAGCACCTCTAGTTATTTCTTAAATATTGGCTCCTATATGGTCATATAGATTTCTCACTGCTAATTAGTTATAGCCCTCTCTTCTACTGAAGCTAAGTATATAACTCTCTTTGAAGCCTTATGTCAGTTGATATAGATTAAAAATCTCTTTGGAGAGCTCAGTTATAAGCTTTCTACTCTTTCTCTCTATAGTAATAACATAAGATCTATCTTCTTGAGCTTTAATTCTATATAAGAAAGTATTTAGTATATCAATGTCTATTGGCACTATATTCAAGATCTAGTTGATAAAAATAAGATTATACTCTTAAGAAAAAATAATCTTGCTGATTTTCTTACTAAAAATCTCAGCTATGACAAATTCAAAAAATTTAGAGATGCCTATAGCTTTGAGATCATTAGAGAAAAATATGCCATTGAGAAACAGAATATAAAAATTCAACAAAAAGATGCTGAGTCTAGATCTGCTTGAATGAGAGTTCACATCAACACTTGAGTGAGAAGAGTATTGAATTAAGTAAATGCTCTATATATCTATCTATTATTAGTGCATATACTATTAGGATATTCTACATTTATATTTGCAATTGAGTATACAGACTCTTTGTATTATATACATTACTTTCATATATATTATGCTCTAGAACTCTGTAGCACTACTTTCTTAATGCTATTTACTGTAGTAGTATATGTGATTTCTTGTAGATAGATAATTATCACTTATAGATATACTCTCTTTTTAGTATATAAGTAGTTTGTTTTATACTATCACTCTTTAGTTGAATAATATCCTCTCTGCATTCTATGTCTGTTCTTTAGCATCTCAAACTATGCTTATATTCTTTAAAGTTCTCTACTACTGTCTATATTGTAAGTAACTAGTTTATCTCACTCTTAGCACTGTGCTATGCTTTAGACTGCTTTTAACAGAACTATGCAGGATTATATAGAATTATGTGGGACTATATAGATTTATAATACCTAAACTGACTATATATAATTATCTAGAATTATACAAAATTATCTAGTTTAACAGAATTTTATTAAGTGATTCAAGATTAGAGACAGCACCTATGGAGCCAGTGATTCATTATGAGTGACTGAGTTCATGTATTTATCAGCATTATAAATAAACTCACTAGAGCCAGCAAAAAAAGAGAAGTTAGAAGTATATCATGAAAATAACTGAAAGCTGATATGCTCTTATATGTATTAGCAACCAGGATAGACATAGCATTATAGAGTATTGAGCTATAAAATAATAATATTATATTATATTGCCTATCTCCTTTAGATGATGTACTTCTATGAAATACAATTTACTGACTGAGCAGTATGTGATTATCTTGTGACATTGCCTTATAAGCCAGAATATCATCTTGAAGTCAGTAAGATACTAAACTATGAAATATTATAATCATATTATATTTCTTACCTCTTTTAGACAGTGTATTTCTATGAAATATAGTTCACTGACTGAGCAGTATCTCATCACAAAGACATTAAGCACAAGATAAGAGATTATATTATCAGATGTACCTATAATAATCACAACTAGTCCTAAATCTGACTATACAATGACTGTCTAGTACCTAACTTTTTTGTGATAGTGTATGTATTCTTAGTTGTTTGTATGGAGTTTTCAGCTCTTCAACAGGTAGATCATCTCTGTTCAATAAATCATAATCTTCTCACATTTTTATAGTTCACAGCTTGCTGATTCCAAAAGCACTCTCTTCAGCCTTGGAAGTATATATCTTCACCTTTATTTCAAAAGAGATCTCTGTTATGATACACCAGGGACTATATACATAACTCTATGATTATCATAATGTAAAAATAATTGAAACAACAAATGTTGATCAGATTAGAATTAAAAAGATTACAATAGCAGGACTAAAACACTAAACCTCACAACTAAGCAAAAATAGAACATTATAGCAATTTATGACTGCACCACAAGTCTTCATAACACATTTAGAATAAAATACATATATGCTGTGTTGTAAAGAAATAGTAAGTATTCTCCTCAGATGTAAAGGGAAACTATTCACTTTTTCTCACAACAGTTATAGAAAATAGTCCCAATTCTCCACAAAACTGATAATGAACTGTTTATGGGTCATATAGCAGAATTTGACTGGATTCCACAAATGAACTGTTTATGAACTGTTCACTGCAATGTGTTCACTTTGATCTGTTCAACACTCAATAAATTTGAACAGATCACATGGGTTGGAGATCTATAAACTGATCATGGAGCCAGTCACATCATAGTATTTTTGCTAAATTGGCATTCAATTATGGCAATCCATGTTATATACTAGGTTAACTGTCTATAGCTACATTCAATACCTGCAAGCTGAAAGATTATAAATATCCCACTATTAAAACAAGACATGAAATAAGACTAGTAACACTCAAAAACTTGACTGGGATGGAGCTCTGTCCATGTGTCCTGCACATCAATTTCTATCTCTCCATATATTTCTGCCTAGTGATAATCATAAGCCTTGTATGCAGGCCCAAGTGGCTCTTCCCGTACCATAGCATTATTTTTCATTTTTATCCATGTCTCATGTAACTTTGCAAATAAAATAATAGCACACTCAAATTCAGCCTCTGTTATCTCAACTTTCTCTCTCAGCCTCTCCACTAAGGCTTTGAGGCAAAACCAGCTGACACATTTCACTGTGAACAATCACGAGGGCAAAGAGCCTCCACCATATCCAAGAAAGACAGGAGTATGTTTCTCTAGTTCTTCTACGCATCCTACTTTACTCATTGTGACTCAGAAAATCAGTCTGAAGATCACCTACATGGAGGACGGAGTGAAGAAGACGTATTACCCAGACGACAATCCTCCGGCTCGATTCCCGAACTGGGGCCACAAGAAATGATGCAGGTTTGCTTGCTTGACTTTTCTCAGATTCGGGTTTTTGCTTTGTTGGCTTACTTCTGCTGCCTCGTACTTTGACGTTTTTCTCCACTTCATATTCTTCCTCCTTGACTGCTGTTGTTACAATGTTTTCTCGAGAGTCTTTTGGTGTCACTCAGTAATTACCCCGCTATGGATGAATCAGGTTGGCCTTGAACATGAGGCATAGACAGTCAAAGCGTTCAGCATGAGCTGAGGGCGGCATTAATCGGAGAGGCTCTTGCTGTACTAATCTACTTCTTGTTCCCTTGAATATCTCGGTCTCTGTACGAGGGATATTAACCCAGACGATGCGGACGAGACATATTTGGATGATCTTCTCCAAGACTTTGAACCTCTTTCGTTCGACATGCCTCCGGTTAATTTCATCTAGTAAGACATTTATTATATGGGGCTTCAGGCAAGACCGGAAATACCTTGAATCGAACACTACTGGAGAATGGATCAAAACTTTGTTGAATATTTATTACACACACAGGAAACGTTGATAGAAGTAATGAAAACCTGCCAATTGTGAAGGCGAGCGAATAATGAACAAAGTGTAACACTACATGAACTACAACAATGAGGTTGTGGCAAGGGGTACCTGCAATTTCCCGCACCCACACTACCGCACCCGAATTCTTACTGCAAGGACACCCGCACCATGCCCGCACCCTACCCACACCATGCCTGCACCCTACCCACACCCTACCAAGTAGCGGGTCCTCACGTGACCAGACGCTACCGCACCTTTTACCGCACCTTTCTATGCCTTGGTCATGTACAATTTCTTTCACTAGATGGATAACACACCAGTAAATCTACAAGCTTTATTGCCATTAGTTTATAATAGTTTTCCTGCCACGCGAGTGCACACTACACCAAAGTATGAGTAATGCAATATATATGTGAGACATTTGGACCCCACTCATCGTCATCTCTTCTATTAGCAACCATGGACCAGGCCTGGCAAAGGTATTACCCCAATAACTTGATAGAGAGGGCTCATTCCGGTCACCTTACATGGTATGTATATTCACTAAAAATACATTGAAACTCTGATTCATGATGAGATATAAGTCGAACAGAGATAACCATCTTACACTTACCATACCTATCACAGCTCCACACCTCTG
>KQ963097.1:11030-33218 GCA_001563735.1 Leucoagaricus sp. SymC.cos
AAAAAAAAAAAAAAAAAAGAACTCACTAAAACACATGCTGGCCAAAAGACATCTGCTATTGACCTTAAGGCAACCAAAGCAGCTCTTGACAGAACAATTAAAGCTGATGAGAGTAGAAGCAAAAGTGAATATGAATCCTTTGACAATAAGGAAAATTATGTCTAAGATATCTGTAGATGCACAGAATTACTTGAATAATCTGCAGCTTGTTCCCCTTTCCTGTCCAATATTTGGGGACATACTGCATCTCTTGTCTGATCTGCTGAATGAGTCAGAAATGAGTGTTCTAATTTACCACAACATCTATGTTCATATGCTCCTTCTATAGCTTGCACTCATACCCCACCACCAAATCAACAGGCTCTCAGATTTGAAGCCACCACCCCAACCAGTCATTCATTCTCAGAAGACTCCCTTTTTGCACAAATGCCTAAAGACATGTGTATTAGCAGTGTTCAGAAAGTATATGAAAATATTCTTGTCCCATCTAACATATTGTCAACCCATCATGAACACATAACTGATTTCAAAACCCATCATCTGCTGGATCAATTACAATGATTCAATCAAGTAGCCAAGGAGAAACCTCAAGAGGCTCTCTCATATGCTATTGCTAGACAACTCTGAGAATCTACTCATGAGACTGGCAATTCCTCTATATTTGTATAAAACACACCATCTCTTATGCTTGGGCCACCTGTTTCAGGCCCCAACAAACCTCCAATCCTATCCTCCTGGGACAATTATATGGCTCAAACATTTGACACTGTTAGCAATACCCCTCCCCCTCCTGTCCCCAAACTTAACCCCTCCCTCTTTGTATCTGCTGGTGACTATACCTCACAGACAGTTATGTAACTGATAGCTGTACAGGCACAGCCATCACCTCAAATTGATAATGAAAATGCTATGATAGACATACAGGCCAGTAAACCTATCACTGAAGGTGACAAGACACTGCCAGTTAATGATGGATCTCCAACAGTAGAAGAGTTTAAGGAGTCTATAGATGAAGCCTGCATGAGCATGCAAGAATGTGCTCTATAGCTTAAATACTTCCCTGTTAACAAGGGAAAATTCACACCTGATCCTAACATTGCTGATGAGCTTGTATATTTGTTCACAGCCATAAATGATGAAGGCTGGGGTCATGCTATCATAGATGACCTTAAAATCAATAAAGAATATGCTTCTTAAGAGAGCAAAAAATTCACTCTTCTTCAACTTATAGAAAAGCTCTTTTCAGGTATCTACCAAAACAGTAAGAAGAAAGATAAAGGAAAAAAGTGAGAGGTTGTCCCATCCTCCCAATCCCATGAAAATATGAACATTGATGTCAAGCTTGTTGAATGAAAGCCAAGGCCAACAAAGACACCACTAAAGCCATCTATCAAGACCTTATTCCTGCCTTCCAAGCCTGCTATAGCTCCCAAATCTATAGCACAGATGAGCACTTCCTTAAACATTCCCAATTCTGCCCCTGTTCCCCCTTCAAAGAAGTCATTTGTCAGTATTGCATGTTTGAATGCTTCTTCTCCCTCTACTTTGAATGATCAAGCTATTGGCCTAGTTGAATTAACTAAGGTCTTTGGTGATAAATTGCCTGCTGAGTGTATTGTTACTATACATCAGGCCTCATTGGGCATTTCTCCCAATAAGGGTGGCACTCCTGCTGCTAATGTTGATCAAAAGAAAAAGTTTGTCATCAAAATGACCACCAAAGGACCTTCCAGGAAATAGGTCCTTATTCCCTATAACAAAGCCATTACTGCCAACTGTCTGTCATGCCACAAAGACATTATTGACTCTGTCAACCATGGCCTTATCCAACAACACTCAAAATTATGTGTTAATTCTGTCACTGAAGGTTGATTTGGGCTATTGCTAGGCCTCTCCTTCAATACCAATCTTGTGCCCAATGCATCTGAAATCAAAACTATTCATGAATGGGTCAAAAAAGTTGTTTCAGGTAACATTCTTGTCCCTTATGCCCCTATGTCCAAATCTTATCTCGAGATTATTGGCATTAACTTCTATACTCTCCCCAAGTGGCACAATGATGGATCTACACAGCTTAAGGCTAATGATGTGCTTTATGTCATGGACCATCATCCACTCTTCCAACAAATATCTCTTGCCTCTACATCCCATATCATGAAAGTGTCTGTGTATTTTGACATTTGGGACTCTCAAAAAGATACCAAAGCCAAATTGCTCATCAACCAATTTTTTAATTTTGAAAATAATATAGCTACAATTCTAGCATGTAACATGCATTCTGGCATCCCTCAATGTCAAAACTACTGGCATTGGGGTCACATTACAGCAAAATACTGATTTCAAGAATGGCGCTGTGCCAAATATGCTAGTCCTCACAAGACTGAGAATCATAGAGTCTCATCTTCATGTTATAAGGCTAATAAAAAAGCTAAACCCCCTCATATGGCTACTGCTGAAGGCAATCCATATCCACATGAGTTCAAATGTATCAACTGTAAAGGTGATCATTTTGCAAACAATAAAAAATGCTCTTATTAGCATAATTATTTCAACAAAACATAGCACTCTAACAAAATGGAGGAGGCCAAGGCCTAATGGGCACAATACATCAAAGCAGCTATTCAATGCCACAATGACCCTTCTGCTTTTTCAACCTCAGGGAGCTGCAAAGGGCCCAATATTCTTCAATAAAAGAACTGCTCATCAGTAATTTAAAAATTCTTTCTTTCAATATTTGATGTGCTTATTCTACTATGGAAACTATTCTTAATGATATGATTGATGATATAGACATTATCTTCTTTCAAGAACCTGCCTAGATTGTAGTACAGCAGACTGTGTCTACTGATAACCCTCTAGGCAAAGATGTTATTAGGACACTGCTTCACCCTGACTGGCTTTACATGCTGTCTACAAATGTCTCACCATGAGTTATGACATATGTCCACAAATGACTATCATACCTACCCCCCATGATCAGGACAGATCTCTCTTCCCCTGACATCATTGCTATATCTCTGTCTCATAACAACACTACTCACTTTCTCATGTCAGTCTATTCTGACTCAAAACACAATACCTTGAATGACTTGCTTCATCATGCCATCATCCTACCATGTTTTCTCTATGTTGGGGGTGACTTCAACATATGCTCCAAATACTGGGACCCCAATTACCACTTTCATTCACAATATGCAAATCAACTCACTGATCTTATAAATGATCTAGGCCTAGACCAGTTACCCTTTGACAGGCCCATCCCTACACACTACCCTGCTGACAAGAGCAAAAATCCCTCAGTAATCGATCTTGTCTTCATCTCTAATGACATTGATACTAATTATTGCTCTATCCTGAAAGACTGAATGGACTGCTCCAATTACACACCTATCATGACAGTCATTCCTATCAACCCCATGGTCATTCCTATCACTAAGATGATGATCAAACCTAATACCTTGAACAAAAATGAGTTTCTTAAAGAGTTGGCTGAAGAGCTTGGAGCACTTTAGCATGCTAATCTTTTGACTGAGGACAAAATTGAACAGTTCTCAGTGCAGATGGCTGCCCTCATTAGATTGACATGGAACAAACATGTGTCTATGAGCTCTATTGTCTCATGCTCCAAGCCATGGTGGAACGAGGAGTGTAAAACAAAGCTGGAAGAGTATTGAAGAGATAAGTCAAAAATTAGGTGGAAGAGGTTTTGCCAAATAACTTGCAAAGTCAAACATCAATTTTTTGATACAAAAATCGAGGAAATTTCTCAATTTAATGCTAGATCTTGGGATCTGATGGCATGGGCCAAAGATTGCAAGCTTCTATCTATCAAGATGATCAAATATCAAGGTCAACCTTGTAACACCCTAAATCAACTCTGACAAGGGCTTAATGGGACTTACAATGCTGCCAACAACTGCTCTGTCAACAAATCCATTCTAAATGACATGCTAACTCTCCCCCCTCATGACTGGGTATCTTTTACCCTAAATAAATTGCTTCAGAACCTCAAATCATGCTCTAATCATTCAACATCTGGTCTTGATCACATTATCTAGCATCACCTCAAAGTGCATTTTCAAATCAATGATCATGTTGCTAATATCATCCTGAGGCTTGCTAATGCTTGTTTATCTATAGGATATTTTCCCTCACATTTCAAAGAATCAATACCTGTCATTATTCCTAAGCCCAACAAACCCTCCTATAATATGCCAAAAATATTTCAGCCCATTGTTCTTCTTAACACAATTGGCAAGCTCATTGAAAAGATGCTTGCCAAACAAATGCAATTCAAAACTAGCAAATTCAAGGTTATTTTTCCTTGTCAATTTAGTGGAATCATTCAATGAAGCACTGAAGATGCCAGTATTTATCTGACACATCTTATTCATGCTAGATAGCAGAAGAAATTGCACACTAGTATTTTGGCTTTTGATATTGCTCAATTCTTTCTGTCTCTCAATCATTCTTTGCTTTTAGACATTCTACACAAACAGGGTTTTTCACCCAATATCATATGTTTCTTTTCTAGGTATTTAGTTGGTGGTTCCACCACATATTTCTATAACTCTTTCTCTTCACCTTCCTTTGATGCTAGTGTAGGTATAGGTCAAGGCTCAGCTCTCTCTTCTATTCTTTCTAGATTATATCTCACTCCCCTCCTTTATATTGTATATAGTAAAGTAGCAGATCTCATTTCTCTCTTGTCATTCATAGATGATGGACTTATTGTCAGTTAGGCAGAGATGTGGAAGAGCTGTCATGACAATCTTGTCATGATATATAGGATTTTGACAAAACTGTTTGCTGACTTCAGGCTCATCCTTGAGCATAAAAAACCTGAAGTTTTCAACTTCTCTCAAATTTGTGGAGATGCTAATTCCTCTATCAACCTAGGATTTGCACCCTTCACTTCCACTTCACCACTCAAACCTAAACAATATTGGTGTTATTTAGGTTTTTACTTTGATTACTAACCCAAGTTTTAGGAATATGTCTGTTACTGGTCCATGAAAGCTCTCTCCTCCATCTGCACCATGAAGATCCTTGGAAATTCTATGTGTGGCCTTTTACCTCACCAAAATCTCTACTCTACTACTCCTGTGTTATTTCTATTACTATTTATGGCTATAGGATATGGTATTTTTCTGGTGCTTGCTGCTCAGTCAATGTTAAGGCACTTCAAAAAATTCAGAAGGCAGCAGCTCTATGAATAACTGGCACCTTTCATACATCACCCAGTAGAGGAGTTAAGGTGTTCATAGGCCTCATTCCCATCAACCTCCATTTATCCAAACTAGCTAAATGCTCTTCATACTGCTATGCTACACTCGATAAAACTCACTCTATACTATCACTTTTGAGCTCAGAAAATTCCAAAGGAGCTCTACCTTACCCACATTCAATTGATGTGTTATCAGCAAAGCAGAAAGAAAAGGTTGGGGGTCCCTTGGTTAAAGCTGATAAATTATTGTTAAAAACTCATGAGTACTTCACTCTATTTCATTCTTCTAATAATCCTGGACATAGATTACTGGATAATTTTGCTGATTGCTTTTTTTTTGTTGACTATGATAGGTCCAAACCTGAAAAACTTGGTAATCACTCTTGACATCTTGATGCAGTCACCTTCCTCATCCATTCATCATCTAAACATCTACTAGTCATTACTAACAGCAGCATACCCAATAATTTCCATCTCCAAGCCATTGCTTTATACTAAATATAGCATAACAGCAAACTCATTCACTCCCTATTAATATTAGCAGGTAAATCTACTGCCCCCAATGTCAAACTTGCTGTGCAATGTTTCATGCTATGCAAAGCTATTTCTATCCCTAATATCAATCAAATCATCCTTTTCACTGATTATATTATGTACTAGGAATATGTCTGTTACTGGTCCATGAAAGCTCTCTCCTCCATTTGCACTATGAAGATCCTTGGAAATTCTATGTGTGGCCTTCTACCTCACCAAAGTCTCTACTCTACTACTCCTGTGTTATTTCTATTACTATTTATGGCTATAGGATATGGTATTTTTCTGGTGCTTGCTGCTCAGTCAATGTTAAGGCACTTCAAAAAATTCAGAAGGCAGCAGCTCTATGAATAACTGGCACCTTTCATACATCACCCAGTAGAGGAGTTAAGGTGTTCATAGGCCTCATTCCCATCAACCTCCATTTATCCAAACTAGCTAAATGCTCTTCATACTGCTATGCTATACTCAATAAAACTTACTCTATACTATCACTTTTGAGCTCAGAAAATTCCAAAGGAGCTCTATCTCACCCACATTCAATTAATATGTTATCAGCAAAGCAGAAAGAAAAGATTGGGGGTCCCTTGGTTAAAGCTGATAAATCATTGTTAAAAACTCATGAGTACTTCACTCTATTTCATTCTTCTAATAATCCTGGACATAGATTACTGGATAATTTTGCTGATTGCTTTTTTTTTGTTGACTATGATAGGTCCAAACCTGAAAAACTTGGTAATCACTCTTGACATCTTGATGCAGTCACCTTCCTCATCCATTCATCATCTAAACATCTACTAGTCATTACTAACAGCAGCATACCCAATAATTTCCATCTCCAAGCCATTGCTTTATACTAAATATAGCATAACAGCAAACTCATTCACTCCCTATTAATATTAGCAGGTAAATCTACTGCCCCCAATGTCAAACTTGCTGTGCAATGTTTCATGCTATGCAAAGCTATTTCTATCCCTAATATCAATCAAATCATCCTTTTCACTGATTATATTATGTCATCATGCCTACTTTTAGAACTCTCTATCTATGGGGGCCAAAATCACTCTATAGCCACTGCCAATATCCTTATACCATAGCTAGAATGCTCCACCAGTCATTATATTAACTTCTGGTATATATCATCACAAAACACCAAGTGTAACTATAACTCAGTGCCTGAATGCCTGGGACACTCATGCTGCATGTTCCACAAAGCTCACCTCAAATCTAAAGACACCCACCCTCTTACCACCCTCTTTTCCACATTATTCTTTTTTTTTAAAAAAAATTTATAAATTTGTATACCAGTGTGCAATAGCAGTCTGGTTATAAATACAACAAAGTATCTACAGTAATCTATGAAAGACCAGAGACCAATCCCCCATAGCTCAGCTGAACATGGCAGCCTGCACTATAAGATAAGCCCTCTCTATATCCAGAAGTGGATAGAGAAGCAGGTAATATGCCCTTGCCCTTTGCATTGTCACCAGCATCTATGAAGCACTAAAGTCAGACTAGCACAGCCTCTATCAGTGACCAATGCCAGACCCCCCAAAGCCAAAAGGCCCCAGGAAACCCAGTGACCACTGAAAAGTGGCTGTGCCATTGTTATCCTCCAGAAAGGTATACAAATGAGAACACATAAGAGTTCTCTTTGCAGAAATCCAGCAGCTCCCTCCACACCTTGAGAAAGCACTGCAGTTTATCAAAGTCAGTACACTCAGTTAAGACATGCTTGTGAGTTTGCCAATAGGCAAACCCACAGGGACAAGAATGATCACAAGAGAGGTTAAACTGTCATCTAAACTCTCCAATAGATGCATGATTGAGAACCACCCTGCACACATGTGCACAGAGCAGGGAATTATGCAAATGCTTAAGCCATATACCCCCTGAGAGATAAGTGGGCATCATATGCTTGCTTCTTTCATCAGTAAGGTGCAAAAAATCTCTTTCAGAGGAGCTCATACAAGCAAACTGCCTAGTCTACTTGTCATGACAGGCCTAAGCCTCAGCCATACAAAGATAATTAAGAGTGATGAAGAAACAAGCCTCCACCAACCCCTAGGCAGTGGGCCCTGTAGTATACCAATAGATCACATAATGCAATGGCCACTCCAAAGAGGAGTGAACCTGTACAAATGCAAAGGTACAAAAGGGGTCTTCCTCAAGCCACCTTGCCAAACAATAATAGATGAGCAGGGCCTGGGCCTGCCTGCTACTGACTGAAGGGTCCACCATCTGTCTAGCTGAGACTGGGTGGTTGGTGAATAAAACAACATGATGAGTGCCCTCCTGTGCACATGCAGCAAAGATATCCATCCAAATGGCATGAAGCTCTATATCAGGAGCAGTAACCCTACCAGCAGCCTAGCAAGACTACCTAATCAGCATGCTACCAGCCTAAACCCAAGCCACAGATACAGCCTGATAAGCCCTGTCCTGACCTATGGAAGTATCTATGGCTATGACAATGTAGTCATTGAGTACTAGAGCTCTATTGAGCTCCACATTCAAAATACACAGGATATTAACATCCTCCTCCTGAGGGGAGAACTCAGTGACCTGAACCTGGTCCAAAAACCAGTTTATAAGATGCCTTCCAGGACAAGCCTCTGAGGCATCAGCATTAAAGGTCTCTAGAGTAACTGGCAAACTGAGATATGATAGAGTATCTATAACAGCAGACCTAATCTTCTCAACAGAGTAGCCAAGTTGTGTAAAATGGTACTAATGAGGATTGATGCCAGAAGACTCACAAGTTCCCAGGAACTGCCTGATAGAATGGGTAGTCTTCTATGTCATTCAACTTCTTACACAAAAGGCTACTGATCACACCAAATATATTTGGCAAAATATATTCAACAATTGTGAATTATATCATGGTCACTCATTTCTACATCTTAGAAGCAAATTGCTTAATACTTCATCCATTCAGCCTCAATATCACAATAGAGGCTTCTGGATTCAGAAACTACATCTATTTTATACACCTGACACCACCTTAGATGTCACAAATTTCAACATCATCACAAGAGCAGTTTGAGCCATTCTTAATCACATACCTATTGGGTCCTATCAGGCCTGCTTCTTCTCTAATAAATTTGTGGGCTATAGATGCAGTTATTGTTTTAAAACTCAAGAATATACCATTCTCACTTGTCCTTTATACTGGCAGTCTCCTTACCCTATTATCACTTTACAACATCTGATCAACTTTCTTGATCTAAACCCAACTGCTTTTGCTTTCAGTAACACAAGGCCTATACCTCTGACATTGCCTCCTACTACTCTATTACAGCATGCTGGGCAGCACTCCAGCATCTCTATGCTGTATACTCCTCAACATGCTGGGTTGCATAATCACATCTCCATATTTCATTCATTCTGACTGTATCAGATGATAGAGTAGTATTATTGGTAAGTCTCTCTATAAAGTGGACCTTTTTCTTTTCTTTCTCCCTTTTTCTCTCTTTTTTTTTCTTTTTCAGTTTTATAGAATAGTCTTTTATATTGATGCTTCCATATCCTTCTAGAATACAGTTATCCAGTTTTTGTTTCTTTTTCATTTCTTATATATATGCTTTAGCTAGTTTTTATAATTAGTTAGACATAGACTGCTCTTGTGTACTATGTAATAAATTATTAAAATAAAATAAAATAAAATAAAAATAGGTATCAGGTCTATTGATAATATGGAGGTGGCAGTTGGTTGAGCATCAGCATCAGCTACTAGGTCTTACATGATGGTATCCAGCATCACTGCCAACTTGATGCTGGACACAATGCTGGGGTCTTTGAGTACTTCCACTGACAGGCCCAACTCTCCTAGACTCTCTACTCTGGTCTCTAGCTACATCTCTGGCTATACAGCAACCTCTAGGCCAATGGAAAGTACTAGACCTGTTTGTGCTAGGGTGGCATGAGCTTCTAGCATATCCTCAACAGGCTCCTCCTCTTTATCCACATCAGAGGCCAGAACCAGCAGAATGTCCTCCTTGAATCCCACCTAATATACTCCTACCATAGTCTCTACTCATGGCCCCAGTCATGATTGCCTCACCACCAGCACATCAGGAGAAACCTCAGAAATACTGAGATAGATACACAATTCTATTACCTTAGAGGTAAGTGACTCTATTGCATCTTCCAGACATCCTAACTACATCAGTGCATATTCCTGCTCTAGTAAAATAGTATGGGAGGCATGCTGGATGAGAGTGTTAAGCTGCCCAGTGAATGACCTCATATAGTCCTCCAATTTATACAGGCAGTCTGTGGTATCATTCCAGATGTTCTCAAAATATCTGGCCAACCTACTCAGCCACTCAGAGTACTGGTTAATATCTTTCTGGACTGCAATTACCTTTTCAACAGTAATACCTTCCAAAACTATTCAATTACTCACCAGCATCAAGCTCTGGCATATTGTCCAACTTCTGCTCACATTCTTGAGAGTCAGCAGATCCTTGTGACAGACAGACAAATGAGATTGGGGGTGGTGACAGTATTTGCTAGGTATGTGCTGGCCCTTGCCTGGCAGATAGTCTGGGACCATATTAATGAGATGGCCCAGCTTCAGGCTCTTCTACTGGCTGATGAGCCCCCAGTGTCTGCCATTTCCTCCTCTGCTCAGCCTCTGTCATTTCACTCCCATCCTGATCAATGTCTCAGTATGCCAGGGTCTGCTTATGCTTCCTAGTCATCCAGCTGGTATGCATGTTACATCTCATCTTCTTCTCTTTGCACTGCATGCATGCACCACCAAACATCTCCTGTTGACACCTGACACTGGCCTTTTCATATTCCTCACACAGAGGAATATTGATGCTGCTAGTCAGCATTGGTAACTAGTGTGTTGCTCTCCTCTGACTCAGTCTTTTATTGTCTACCACCTCCATTTCTACATCATTGTCCACCAGTTCTTTTGCTTTTGCCTTTTTCTTTACCTTTCCCTTCTCCTCCACATTGCTGTATACCAGCTCTTTTGCTTTTCTCTTCCCTTTTCCCTTCCCCTTCCCCTTCCCCTTTCCCTTCTCCTTTTCCTCTCCCCTTCCCTGCCTCATACTCTTCTTTCTCTTTTCCACCTCACTTGTCTGTACTGCCTCTGAATCTGATGACTCTTAATAAGATGAGTCAGAGTCAGACAGAAGTGGTATGTGCCAACACATTCCACTAACCCCCTGTGCTAGCCTTCTTGCCAATGACCAGTTATCTGATAATGCCCTACCTAGTACCTGGCAGAGGACTGCCATCCTTGATGCTGCCTCATCTCTCTGAACTGAAGTTGCTAGTACCAAGCTTGATCCTTTCCCTAGCTCTTATTCATCCCATACAGCTTGTATTGCACTTGCTTTCTTGGGGGGTGTCTTGCTCTGGCTTTCTGGCAATGACATTACTGCTGGTGCTTCTACCACTAATCTCCCTTGAGTTTCTCTCATGGCCTGCATCCCTGTCTCTTGTGATATTTCCTCTCTAGCCATAAGAGAGGCTGCCAGCTTCACTCATGCCTCAGCAGTAGTCTGTACATCCTTCAGCAACCTCTCCTTCTTCATTGGCAGTGCAGAATGGGAAGTGCTTATCATGGCAGCTTCCTACTGCACTACTGGGGCTCTTGTGTCCTGTCATTATTCAAATATCTTTAGGTCCCGAAATTTGAAATACAATCATTTGCTTACCTGATGTGTTGGGTACTTTTCCACTATCACTCTCACCCACACCTTGAAATCAGCCTCCTTTCCATATGCTCCCCACTCTAAAGCAAGCCTTGTGACTACTCAATAGGAGTGGAATATTGCTACTATCTTGGTATTATGGCTTTCACTATGTATATATAGTTTCTCTGTATTATGTTTAGACCTGGCTTTCAATCATGACAAATGAACATATACCAGTTCAGCCCTTCATTTCCTCATTTTCTGACAAATAGTGCTATCTTCAACAGTCTGGTGCAATATCTGTTTGGCCTCCTCAAGTCTGTTGGAAATCATTTCAGAAGTGGGTGCTGACATATTGTGAATAGATCAAGGTGGTTGGAGGAAAGAACAAAGGAAAGAATGAGTGCAAAAATTTTATGTCTGCCATGATGGCAACATATTCAGCATCACAGTCAACCAATCACATGCTCTTATCTACAAGTTTTCTTTATTGTTGACTCCTGGACCACTTTTTTACCTCTCACTCCCTCCCCTCAATGGAAGAAACAGGCTACACAAATGCACCTTTTGCTACTGGTGCCCATTCTGCTGAAACACCTTCAACCTTCTCAATAGGACATACATCAGGCAGCAAGCATTTCCTTGTGCTGACATTTCTCAAGGATGCTACAGAGACTGCAATGCAGTCTGCACATGCCAAGCAGTTTATGCATGCTGACCAGGCCTCTGGTACTGTAAAACATATACCCCATCTCCCTACCTTTTGCCAACACTGGCCACATTCATGCCAGTGCTGGATCCCTCAAATACTGGCCATTTTCCTTGCACTGGTGCCACCTCTACTATGTGCTGTACTTGTGCTGGCCTCCCATTTCTTGATGTACTTGTATTCATGTACCTTCTCTCCTACACAGTCCTACTCAAAAGATCCCCTTTATATGACTTTTATTGGTGCAGGCAAAATCATGTTTCTGGCTGTACCAGTATGTTCATCCCAATTTTCCCTTTCCAGACTACTCAAACATGTTTTACAGCACTTGACTGAATGAGAGCTCCTGGCTCTTCATGCTGAGATTTAAGTGCTCCAACAGCACTATGGGTTAAGCTATAAGGATGCTGCCCAACACCTGTATTTGTCTGAAACTCATAAGCTCTGGGCTGTCTAGGATGCCCATGACACAATTGCTGAAATCTGTGATGAGACCAATTTATGGGTAGAGGAAAAGGCAATTAAAAGAGTTTTGGACATTGATAGCATTATCACTCTGACTGCTGGGCCATCCCAACTGCCCAATGCTCCAAAATAATTTTTGTATTTTCATTAATCCTCAACCATGTATTATATTTTTGCTTTTGATACACTCAGAATACAGAGCATCTTCTAAATGTTCTATCACTCCCTCCATATAGCTTGTGCCAGTGCATTGTCAGGCTGACATGCAGACATGTTGTAGGCTGGCCCACAAGCTGCCATGTGAGGCCAGATCATGCTGCAGAGCTAGCAAAGCTGCTGGCTCCATTGAGGTTGCTACATTGTATGTGTTCACAGGAGCATGTCAGTTGCTACAGTGTAGGTTGACTACCTGAATAAGAAGGGTGTATCCCCCTTGTTTTCCTCACACTGCAGGTTGATTTTGCTGAGTGAGGATCAAGAGTTTTATCATGGGCGCGTGCAAGGGGTGGGAGTGGGCCAGGCAGAAACTGGATTTGCCGAAGGGGAAACACAGCAAGGGGTTTTATCATACATAAAGAGTGGTACGCGTCGAGGTGTCTAGACGAAAGCTCGAGAAGCCGGTCTGAATGAGCAAATTATAATTCAGCGGCCTGCAGTCGCTGCGGGTGGTTCGACCGTCGACAATGGGTGCACGACGCACGCATCGCGGCTTTCTTTCTTTTTTCCTCATGTAGAGTAAGTATCACGAGCCAAACAATTCATGGATTCAAGTTAGATCGTGAACTACATGTAATGCGTCATCCAAATCTCACTGCACAATCGTCTTTCTATTGCTTTTCCAATCGACTGAGGATCACGGGCAATGCAGGTCGAGTGATATCCTTTCCTTCCACTACGGGAGAGGCAATACCAGGCATCCTCCACGCGATAGTCTTCCCGGAATCCTCAAATTTGAATGATGTGAGTAAGATCGATAGTACAACCTCTAATGAAACGTCGTTAGTGATGCTCGAAAGACTGGGATAGCAGAAGACAAACTCATTTCGAGCTGCGAGAACTTGAACCCACTGCACAGCGGTCGGTGCTCTATTTAATGAATAATCTGGTGATACTCACATGCAAGCACGGCTTCCGCCAAGGAAAGTCATCCTATTAAAATTTGTAAGTAAATGATTAGTCCGTAAGGAACAAGAAAAGCTCACGAATTCGAGTAAATTCCGGGTATGTGCGCCTCACTGACTGTTTCAGGAAGGGGCTCCAACCATCGCTCGGGCTTCCATTCGTATGTATCTGGCCCCCATATCTCTGAATTAGTGTTTGCTCCTATGACAGAGATGAAGACTGTGGTTCCGTTGGGCACAAGCAGCTCTGTTACTTCAGTACCGGATGTTGTCCTCAAAGGTTTCGAGAGTGGAAGAACGGTGTCTTGTCGGACGCTAGAGGAAATTAGAGTTAACATGGCTAGTTGGTGAGCGTGAAGGAAATTTGCAGAATCCATACGTTCGACTTGAAGTTCCCAAAGGAGGGTACCTGAGGAAAAACGATTTCAACCAAAACAAGGCCGATGCGTGAACGACAACATACAGTCTCAGGGTCTCGCGACATACGGCGTCGAGATACGGCAAGGTCACAAGCTGATTATATGGAAGCTCATCTCCACCATTATTCCTTTTCGCTTCCAACAGTTCTGTGTGAAGTTTCTCCTGAACGTCAGGGCGTGTTGTAAGTAACCAAAGTATACGAGAAAGTGCCGAAGAGGTTGTGTCCATCGCAGCAAATGTTAAAGTCCTACACAGACGTATCAGTCGTGCCGACAAGCACTCTTAATGAAAGGAAGGCCTCACGCAACCTGCGCCACCACTTCTGCGTCAGTCAACTTGTCTTCTTCGCCTGCTGCTGCGTTCGCCCTCACTGAAAACGAATCTCAGAAGCCTCACGGCATGGAGTGAATGTGAAAGAGACTTACTCAAAATGCTGATAATGTCTTTTTCTCTTCCATTACTTTCACCCTTCAAGATGGCCTCCTGCTTAGATTTGCAAATCTCTCGTGCAGTTTCCTCCATCATATCCGCAATATTCTTCATGTCTTGCACCCACTGCGACGGTGTGTGCTCAACAATCCATCGCTTGACCCGAGGGAAGTTGAACTGGTCGGCCAGAGGGAAAAGATAATTACACATGAAAAAGTAGCTGGGACTGGCTAAAAGTCCGCTAGGACATTAACAAGGCATATCAGTATTTCCTTTAGTATGTTACCCAGGATAGCTCACGTGAGGCGGTCCACAGACCGACGATAAGGATGGAGTTCTGCGCTAGTACTGTCGCCCTTCAACGAGTCGAAAGAATATCCCATTCCACATTGACCAATGAGCTCGAGGGCAGTACGAGACAACCAGTCAAAGATGTCAACTTGTTTTGGTCCATCTTTGACTTGATTGAGCAGGGCTTGACGAAGCTGAAATTGGCAGCGGACTAAGGTTAGCCATCATTGAACGATGAGGTGCTAACCGAATTCGTACTCGATGCGTCACTTCATAAACGATTGGCGCTGAAAGGATAGAATTAAGATTAACTCACGAACGATGTTTGGAGGACTTACTCATTTCGCGTACGTGAGCAATCGAAAATACAGGATTAAGTAGCTTCCTCTGCTTTCGGTGCTGCTCGCCTGTAAAAAAAGAGCTGGGTTGTGACACCATCTACTTCGACACCAAGTAAAAGGTGTATTTACCTAGTACAGACACCAAACCATTTCCATACATGATCTTATTACTTCTACAATCCAATCATTCAGAGTCCATCTCCGTATAACGATGTGAGGTAGACTTACGCAATAAAGGCAGCGGCTTCTTCGTATACGTGTTGATCCTATACCAAAAGATTGTATTCAACATTAAACACATATTTGACGAACTCAAAACAAACCTTGATCAGAATATGATGCAATGCCTTGGGGTCGAAGATGAGTAGCATATTTTCCTGGGCGACCCAAGAATGTCAATACAGTGAGGATTCATAATGAGGAGCTGTCCTACTCCAAAAAAGTCCCTTAATCTTCGTGACACTTCCATCTGAGAATATCAGTCAAAAAATGCAATGCAATGCAAGCTGGAGTTCAACACCAACATCGTTTCAGAGTGTCATAGTAAAACTTCCAACCGTACTGGCCAAAGAGCTGCTGAAGGTTTCCTGCACCAGTCCAATAAGAAAATTCATCTCAGTATGGATGAAATGCAGAGTTTAATGCAACTCATACTGACCTCCAATGAAAGAAAGTGCCGGTGGACCCGGTATACACTCCAACGGCGATTTAATGAAAAGCTGTCTCAAGTTCTTCCACAACACTACCAAGCCAAAGCATGCTACTAGTCCTCGTAGTCCTTGCACAATTAGTGAAAGCATTTCTAAACGTCCCGTAGCCACGCGAAAAGTCGTTAATGAAAGATCAATAGGGGGAGAGGTATGGAACTTAGGTAGATCCAGCAGGTGTCGGCCATACCTCTTATAAGGTATGTTGGGAAGATCATTTCCATTTCTTGTATACGTGAGCTTCTCCATGTCCGAGGGAGAGGAGCGATTCGAACATAACCCTTATAGAAAGTGAGATAGGGCTTGTGAGTGAATGGGTCCCAAGTACGATTCCAAGCCACACAAATAGAGTATAGCGGCTGAAGTAGCTCGGAATGAATCTCAATAGGGGCCTCCCATCGTAACATGACCAACATGTCGCAGCACCAAACCTTATCAAAGAGAGTAGTGTTCTACGATGTTCGGTTGATCATGATAATCATCAAGAGAGCATAAGTTAAGGATGTCAGTGTACCATTTGGTCGTCCATAACCAATTGATTTTTGAGTCGATAATTTTGATTGCCGATCCACCTCCGATTGTAACATTGAGACTTCCTACTTGTCAATCAAACTAATCACCATAGGCAATGAAGGACGAGTAGTATCCTTCCCTTCTACAACAGGCGCGGCAATTCCGGGCATTTTCCAGACGATCTTCTTATTCGAGTGTTCGAATCTAAAGGCGGTAATCAAGATCGACAAGACTACCTCTATATAGTCGCGTTTGTATCAGCAGGATCGGAATGGGTGGGTAAAAGGAGGAAAGACGCACTCATTTCGAGCTGGGAGAATTTGAATCCGCTACGTATCAAGGTCAAAAAAAGACAAAACTTGAAAGGGTAAATGAGTACGTACATGCAAGCACGACTTCCACCAAGGAAAGTCATCCTTTAACAACGTCCGTCATTCAGCAACGGTATTAATAACATCACCAAGCATCAGGAACTTACAAATGCGAATAGATCCCAGGCATATGCGCATCCCCAACTTTCTCTGGTAACGGATCCAGCCACCTCTCCGGTTTCCACTCATACGCGTCTTCACCCCACATCTCAGGGTTCGTATTCGCACCAAGGACAGAAAGAAGAATCGTCGTATTGTTAGGAATGACTAACTCCGCCGTTTCAGTACCCGTAGTGGTCTTGATAGGTTTAGACAGAGGCAGGATCATATCTTTGCGAACCCTGGAAGGAGTAATTTAGGATATGCGGAACGCGATTAAAAGAGCACGTACGTTCGAATTGCGGTGGTCAACGGTGGATATCTATAGAGTAGCTCCCTTAGCAGACGACAAAAAAGGTCAAATGAAGGAACTCTCACACGCGAAGAGTCTCTCGGCAGACAGCATCAAGATATGGTAAAGTCACAAGCTTATCGTATCCTAATTCCTCTCTTCCATTTTCTCGTTTCGCCATGATCAGTTCCTGGCGTAGCTTCTCTTGTACTTCGGGATGGTTAGCCAGAAGAGAAAGAATACGAGAAAGCGCGGAAGAGGTGGTATCCATGGCCGCAAACGTTAATGACCTGCTAAAAGCTCGTCATTCCAGGTTCACAGGATGGACTAAAGGGACTCACGCGACTTGTCCAAAGACCTCCTCGTCAGTCAACCGATCTTCTTCAACCGCGCCGGCATTGGCCCTCACTACAAACCATAAGGTTTTAGAACACCAACGGATCATGACGGGAAAGGCCACTCACTCAGGATACTTATAATATCCTTCTTTCCATCATCACCATGTCCCTCCTCTATCGCCTTCTGCTTCGTCTTACAAATATCAATCGCAGTCTCATGCATAACGTCCACAATCTCCTTCAAATCCTGTACCCAACGCAACGGCAATCGATCCACGATCCATCGTTTCAACTTTGGGAACTTTATTTGATTCGTGATCGGGAATATATAACTCGCCAACACGAAGGACTTAGGTCCTGAGAGAAGACCGCTACCAATAACACTTTAACTTGATGGTCGCGTAATATCATAATAGAAGAAAAGCGCTCACCCGAAGCGTTTAACAGATCGACTATAAGGATGTAATTCATCGCTTCCATCCTCAGTTTTCAATGAATCAAATGAATAACCCATTCCGCTTTGACCTATAAGTTCAAGAGCGATTCGTGTCATCCAATGTAGAATGTCGATCTCCTTGGGCGATGTTTGGACTTGTTCGAGGATGGCCTTATATAGCTATGTATCGTAAGGTTAGCTTGATCTGGGCATGAAATGGAACATAGGCTATTGCATACTCGGCTTGTGACTTCGTAGAATATCGGGGCTGGACGGATGGGGCTAAGCGAGGTGGAGAAGGTAATGGGACGAGGATACGACGTACTCATTTCACGCATATGAGCGATGGAGAATACAGGATTGAGCATTTTCCTTTGTTTTCTGTGTTGCTCGCCTGATCACCGTTTAATAGTTCGAAGCTGCCAGCATCAAGGATTGACGCACCTAGAGTTGCTAATAATCCGTCACCAAACATCAATTTATTCGTCCTGCATTCCAAAATCCATCAACTCTCCTCCAAAGATGGCATTTCTCAAAACCGACGTACGCAATGAAAGCCGGAGCTTCCTCATAAATATATTGGTCCTATTCAAAGAAAACAAGGTTAACGATATGAAAGTCTACCACAAACCGCCCAAACGCACCTTGACAAGGATATAATGCAATGCTTTAGGATCAAACAAGAATAACAATCGTTCCTACAGCGCATAAAGTCAGTGTCACTACGAGAAGAGGGGGAGAACGCGTACCCCAAGTAAACCTTTAACCTTCATAACGCTGCCATCTACCCATGCCTCGTCTCAGATCCCTCAGATCCATCATCCCCTTAGAAGCACGCACATTCTTTCAAAATGTCATAGTGATACTGCCATCCATGTTCGTCAAAAAGCTCCTTGATATTCCCTACGAAATTGATTAGCTACAACGTCTCTAGAGAGAAATTCACTTACCAGCAATAAACGAAGACGTAGGAGGACCCGGCACACAATCCAAAGGCGACTTAACCACAAACTTCCTCACCAACTTCCACAAAAACACCGAAGCAGCATAAATAACCAATCCCTGGACTAAGAGTGAAGCCATAGCTAGCTGCCAATCACTCCAAGCTTGACGTCGTCGATATGACTATGTGTGTATATGCCTTCAAGGAGAAAAACGAGGTGGATATTGTCGTGTGTCGTTTAGAAGTAGGATGAAAGGAATTTGAACATTTGGCAAGTAGACGACGGTGGTGTTGATATATGTGACGTTTGGTTGGCTCTTTGTCCCTGGCCGAAGACTGAGATTTCGCGCCGCTGACAATTTTGGCGTACGTGATATGTTCTTAGCTCTCAGCTTCAAAGCCTTCGTAACGCCTGGCATGAGGTGAAAGAGGGAGAGATTGTTGTCAGGGAGTTATAAGCGCTTTCGCTCGTCAAGACCCAGGGCCAAAGAGCCGCTCAGATATTACGCCCTGAGCCTCAATGAAAAGCTACTTATCGCGCCGACCCAGGACGCACTAAGTGGGATTCCGGAGCCTGGGACGCATGGCATGATGAGATTAAGGTTTTGGAGAGGGTGTGGGGAACATCAAAATCCATCAAAGAAAACAGTCACACGAGTTGTGGTCTATATAAATGATAAAATCAACAGAAGCCAGGCTTGGGAACACCAGATCCCAGAAGACATATGAACTCCATTCGGAACGAAGCCTGATCCTGGTATCAATCTGTCTTCTTCTGTCTTCTTCAGCTAGGGTACTTTGTACCTGCCCCAGATCCATCAATGACACTAGCGCCCAGCTAATATTAAGTAATGGTAGAAGAAAGATGCATGCATGGGGCTCATTGAAGTGACATATGTACGCCTATGTAAAAGGTCCAAGAGAAGAAATACCTACTTTACACATGTCCAAAATGCGTCGTGTGTACCTGTACACTAAGACTGTTCCAAGAGTGGGAATATAAAGTCCTGAGGAGATCACAAGAAGATTGCAGGATATACATGCTGATGCGAGATGAGAGTCGACACTGCCAGATCCAAGTCCAAGAGAGTTCGTAAATGCGAAGGAATGCAACATAAGAAATGAAACTCAGAAATGTTCGCCAAAAACCTTCTAGACAGGTATAGTCGTTCACCATCCACCAGAGCTATTCTGCACCACACAAAGACCCATGTAAGCAACGAGGCGAGGGAGAAGAAGCGAAGGCTACTCACAGTACTATCCTGCCTCTTCGTCTCCGAGTAAATCATTACCAACAACAAAAATACTTCGTCCTGCAACAACGCGTTACTCTTCATCTTCAAAGCCGTCGGCTTCGTCTTATGGAACAAACGGTTCCTATAAGGGACATATAAACTCGCCGCCGTACGCCTCTCCTCTTTCCTCTTCTCCGGGTCGAGTTCCTCTTCACCATCATTAGAGGCCGATGAAGACGTGCGCTTTTCGTCGTCACTAGTTTTATCATCGCTAACGCTACCCGAAAACCGGGTGGCGGTACCAATAGAAAAATGCGCGCTAGATTGCCTCGAGTGCCTGGACTGTTGCTGCCTGTTGGTTGTAGTGGAAGCGGATTTGGCGGAGAAGCCGGAGTTACGTCCGGGACTATAAATGGTCACCGAGTCCCGAGCGCCAAAACTGGCGCTAGCGCTCCTTGTTCGCATGTGCGGTGGACGTGCAGGGCCGATGACAGGACTAGACGTCTTCTCGTTATCATCGTCATCCAAATTAATCAGGGCCTATAATAATATGAAAAATCCAAGATGGACAGAGATTATGAACATCAATATCATTTTGTCACTCATGAGAGAAGCATACGAAACTCGCTCACCTTCCATTGCTCATGATGATAAACGAGTTCGTACTCCGCTCTACCAGCGGACCAGCGCCAGTATCGAGTAGTGCAAGTAACTGAGCGCCACCATTCACCAATGCCGATTTGGCTGAGCAGAACTGTGGAACGACGGACAAATGCCAAGCAAGAAGTGCACCCTGCTATTATTGTCATGGTGGAGTCGACTTTGGCCTCGAGTTCAGGTTCGGTTTTCTTTTTCCGCGAGTCTGGCCTGGACCTCGATTTGGATCGCCGGCCCTTCTCCTTTTCGATGTCTCTGGCCTTCGTCCTGCCATTCGCATCCCGAGACCGTTCTCTTCCCCGTTTGTCGTCCCTCCCCTTGCTTTTCGACCTGGAACGGCGACTCCTGGATCTCCCAGGTGACTTCGAACGTGACTGCGGCTGATCAGCCACGAAGCCAGGCGTCTTCCTCTTAATATCAGATATCGACTTGCGATGCCCGTTCACCTCGAACAGCCTCTCCCTCCAGTAAATTACACCGACAATAGGAGAGTTCGTGCCCACAGGGTTGGTGTCCTTGAGAAGGGTAACAGTGCGACCCCAGAGGTTATGCGTGGTCGTAATTTTATACAACACCGAGTTGTCGACAACGGACCGGATATTGGCCGAGAGGAGGTTGGTTTTATTGTCGAACGTGGCCTCCATGGCGGGGCGTCGAGGTCGGGGGGTAAGGGGGAGAGGAAGAGAGAAAGGAAGGAGAAGGGAACTGAGGGAAGAGTTAAGCGGTTGAGAGGTAAAAGTATGCGTTTACTAAGTATGAGAGAAGCCTTGCCTGTCAGCTACTTTGCCGAGGTCAGCCACACACCTAACTTAGGGTTGTCTTTTCCCCCTTCTCCCCTGGTCACAAGCTCCAATTTAGTTCTGATCGTGGCTTTTTCTGACTGGCTTGTCGAGTTTTGTCACTGAAATTTGAAATAGAGCACTGAATATGTTCTAGTTCGGTCGATTGGCCCTCTTTAAACTAGCTTGACCAAACGTGTAACAGACGATCCTCGATCAACGGAGTATACCCCTGGCCGACCGCCGCATACATGGCATAGTTTTCCCGAGGCCGCATACTAGTACTCCACAGCTGCCGAGCGCATTCACTGCTTCGGGGACACATATATAGGCGTAACCTCGCAACGAACGGACATCCATCACTCACTCAATGTCTGATGTCTGATTTATCTATTTCACCTCTATCGCCGCCCATTCCGCTCCCGCTCCTTTGATTTTCACAGGTTTACCGTATGACGTGTTGGCAGAATCAACAAACATAACACCTTCTGAGAACCTCTGTTAGGGACGACTTGAGCCTTCTCTTACCCCTTGAACTTCGTTCACTCCTGGCCGCACGGAATATGCGAAAGTACTTGCACATGTTTCCATCGCTCAACCTGACCGGACATTCCGCCTGCGTTC
>KQ963097.1:33256-48138 GCA_001563735.1 Leucoagaricus sp. SymC.cos
CTTTTCTCCGCATCACCGTTCTAGAGCACCCTTGCTGGAGCATTTTTACCCCGTTTACACCGAACTGGGAGTTCAACTGGTCTTCCGGCGTCCGCGACGTATGTACGTACACTGTCTGTCCTACTGTCGAAATGTCATTGTACGCGGCGGCCGTTGGGCGTAGTGGCCTTGTCGTCCTCGGATCGGTGTTATCACCACCAAGGCGTCTACGATCAAAAACGTTCAGTGCTTAAAACAGCTCACCCTTTACCTGCTAATTTGAAACTTCCCATCATGAATCGCACATTACGAAGGTGATGAATAACTAGCTCATTAAAAGACCCAACCACTGCGAAGCTCAAACGTTCTGCCTCGTTCCCTACGACGCTTGTTCAATGCTCATGAACACTGGTTTTGGCCGCCTTCTGAACTTCGAGAGCCTGACGCTGTGGCGACAATCAGCCACAATTGCCTTCCAAACATCGTCCACCTACGTCATCAAGGTTCAAAAATATGTATATGGGTGCTTCAAAGAGACTAACTCCCCTGGTTTCATTTCGTTCTTGAGCCGAACCGGACCTTGCTTGCATGCTCGGCTTCTAAATTGGCGCTTTTTCAAAATGGGCGCCAAATGCATATCAGACGCCGTTCTATGATAATCTGCGGGCCCGTGCGCACGGGACTTGTTCAGAACCGCTATTCTCCATTCATATAATCGCACACGACGAATCGTCCCATCAATCCATGATATTGTGCTTTATTAATGGAGGCTTGAATGGAGCAATGTTCAATGTACAGTAGTATGTACCGTGCTTGTAAGCAGCGGCACAACTATCGGCGCCCACTGATCACCGAATACATCCAACAAGTACCACGAAAAGTTATGCCATTCTACGAAAAAGGGGTCATCTATGACTCAGATCGAAAAAACCGGCAAGGTAACAGGTACTTCCATTTAATCTTGTCATTATGGGGGTCGAGAAAGTCATAGATGATCAACCCGAGACCATCACCGCCGACATACCTGTAAACCAAAGTGTCAGGAGAGTTCGTAAAAATGTTCCTAATGTTATCAAGAACCTGGTCGAGAAAGTTACATTCCCCGTCATTGATATATCGACAGGTTATGAGATAGTCGCCCTGTTGGACTTCCTCTTTCCACCAGTGCTTTGAATACAGTGTCAGTTGTGACATGGCTGGCATAGGTGGCATTGATGTCTTACTTGGTCGTGCATACAGCTTCGCAATTGCATTTGGGGGATGATTGCACCTTGTCCTTGGTTCGATAATTGATGTAAGGGCATTATCCAACAATTGTAACCCAGTTTATATCAAGAGTGTCAATTGAACATCTTGCAATATCTGCTGTGTGATCAGGATATTACTAGGAGTTTCATCCTGATGCACGGCTAATGCCCCATGTCATGATCAAGAATGAGTCAGAGTTATGGCACAGTTACAAGTAACCAGGTATGTGTGCTCACTCTTGATTGTCATGCATCAGGAAAAAGAAATGTGACTTGAGGACCATTTTCAAGTTATTTTTGGGCTTCAAAGCACTTAAGACACAAATGCAAGATTATAGAATGATAGGTATTGCCTACTTTATGCTCTTTGAAATACCTTATTACAAGAGTAGAAAAACATTAGATTAATCTACATTGAAATAATACTAGAAAAACCTGAAGCATAGAGGAGAAAGACACTTTCAAGTTATATTCAAGATGGTGACCTGGCTTGAGGAATTCAACTGAAACCTGCTTGAGACCCACTTCAAGTCAACTCAAGTCACTTTCCTTTTTCCTGATGCATTACTGGAAGAGTGTGAAAGATCTTTAAGTTTCTCATAGTGATTTCATGACATAGCATGCTGGCTTCTGCTATTGCTCAACTAGCATGATCATATAATTTTCTTCTCTGCTTCTTCACACCTGACTTGAAGAGTGATACTATGCCAGGTTCCAACATTGTCACTAATACTCCTAGCACATGTGAGAAAACTGTTGAGTAATTATTGAGAAATAAATAAACAGCATATATATTTCAGAATTGCTTCAAAAATTGTCAGTGCAGGTTCAAATCCTGTGTTTTTCCAATCTTGAACAGTCTTGAAGAGTTTTCTAAGAAAATAATCCCAAAAAAGATTGTATTAAATTTTTAAAAGTTTCTTGTATACTTTTAGGGGAGGACTGAGAGTAGATGCTGGAGGTGTTAGGAGTGCTTACCAGTAGTCCCATATTAGTGTTCACCACAGAGTACCTATTCTAATGGGCTTTGTGGAGGGGCATAGAATATGTCTACATCTGAACTACTGCTAGTTGAGAGAAGCTAACTCAGGTTGCAACATTGGCAAAGGCTTGAGGGCATTTAAGGGAAAAGTACAATTGGTAAAGTATAAAGAGTACAGCACTCTACCTAAGGTATTTATACTGGAGACATGAGGTAACACTGAGTGAACAGAAATAGAGAGCACAGAGTAATACTAGATAATAGAAAATAACTACTACAGTCTACTATGGTTTATGGAACTATCCAGAGTAAATTATCCAGAGTCATAACATCATCTCCTCCTCAGAGTTTATGTCCTCATAAATAAATGACTAATATAAAGGTCCTTCTAAGATAGAAATATAATAATGAAAGAGATGTCTGATGAGAGTAACAGTAGTCCTTGGTATGAGAAGAGGTATCTTTTGTGGATGTGTGCATATACAGTGGGAAGAGGTGCTGATGGATTGCTTCTACCCCTTAATGAGGAACCTTGCAAGATCTTTCTTGACTCTTGCTATTGCAAACTGGGTGTGATGTTTATTGCATTCAATGAAGAATAGTACATTATTGGGACCTTCTTTGTAGATAACAATGTGGTGGGTGTCAAAACAGGCCTGAGAATTGGCATAGTATTGTAAGAACTCATTGATGACTTAAGCCCAATATTTATTGTTGCTTTTGCCATATTTTCATAATGTGTAGAACTTGTTGGGGACAATGAAGTAGGTGGGGCTAGATATCTTGAGGGTGTCTGCATTGTGCTTCTGGAGAAACTTATAGAGGATGTGAGTGTTTTCTATGGCTGCAGATCCAAGTAGCCCTTCTACAGAGATGTTGTTTGAGTCATAGTCATCTATTTTGATATCTTGCTCTTTATTTAACTCTTTGGTGGAATTTTCAGTCATGGCAGAGATGAGAGAGGTGTATTTTCCAGTAGAAAGTGGGACAGGATATGGATTGGTGTAGACATAGGACTGGGTGACTTTGGCAATGTGGTTCACAATAAATTGTTCTCTGATGCCATTACATTAATGAAGTCATTCTGTAAGGATACATTGTAGAGAATGGGCTTTGGGCACAAGACATACAGTTCAGACATAGCAGAGGGTAGCAGTAATATGTTCAACAAAGTTCTGGGCATCTGAACCACAATAGCCTCTAGTACACAACTCAATAGCATTTTCTTCTAAATCTGCTAGAATTGTGGCAAGACTATGAGTAGAGTCAATAAAAGACTGAAGCTGTTCCTCCAAGACAGCAAGAGTATTGATGGAATGAGTAAGGTCATTGTAAAGGTATAGGGAGTCTCATAGAACCTGGTTTCATAGTTCTACTTCTTCTAGATCTATATGCTCTATATCTGATATAGTTATCTTTTCAGTTGGTTTAAAGACTAGGAGTTGAACTTTGGCTAAGGCTTGCTTGGCTGCTTGGAGTGTAGTGGGCAAAGGGGCTTGAGGTATTGGAGCACAAGTGTGTACCAGTCCACACAGCACATGTGCCGTGGTTTTGTGGGTGCCATTAATACTAGACGTGCTGGACACATTTCTTATTGTTACCATTGACCCTTAGAGTATTTAACTAGACTGTCATTGTTTGTCTTGTGTCTTTCAGCTCTCGTTCCACACCACTCACAGTATAAATACATGACTGCATTTACAGGCACCTCAGTTCTCGTCCATCTAACGAGTTACTGAGGTGAGCTACTTGAACTAATTCCTTACTACGTCACATACTTATATTCTACTTAGATTGTACTTATCTTTCAGGTACTCAATATATAGTTCTCGTCCATCTAATGAGTTACTGAGATTGTACTTATCTTCCAGGTTATGGGCCCAGGCCATTGCTAAATCTGTGAAGTATACTGTGATATCACTCATGCTACAATGTCTTCTACCATGAAAATGCCTGTTACTGTGCCTGGGCTTGAACAGTCTGGAGCAAATTGGGTGATTTTCCAGTTGCGCTTCCAGATGGCTGTTCAAGGAAAAGGGTTGTGGGGCCACTTTGATAGTAGTAAGATTTAGCCTGTCCTTAGTCTCCCCTCTGTCACTGTTTCTCCTCTGTCGACATCATCCCCTTCACCTGCTGGTTCTGGCCCTGATTCCTCTGACTCCTCATCTACTCTTGCTCCTGATTCAAAAGCCACAACTGTTCTCCTCAGCACTGATGGTGAAATTCTGGAATGGGATCGAAACAAGAGCATTGCCTGATCACTCCTTGCTCAATGGTTGCCTAATTCAACACTCATCATTGTGTATCGTCAGCCAAGTGTTGCAAAGATGTGGGCAGCTGTGGTAAAAGAATATACTTACAAGGGCGCATTTTCACAAACTTGACTCCATTGTGATTTCTTATCCTCCCGATGTCCCAAGGATGGTGACGTCTATATGTTCTTGAATGACCTTCGTGCACGACAAGCTGAACTGGATGCTATGGGTGTTTCCATCAATGATGACAACTATTGAAGCACAATCATCGACTCCTTACCTTACTCACTGGCAAATTTCACGTTGTCTCAGCTCACAGGTGCCAAGCTCTGGGGTGAAACCATCGACCCTGACCTGTTGATTATTGCTGTTAGCAATGAGTTGGACCAATCTCATTCTTGATCCAAGGGTCACTGTAAGAAGGACGAGGGTGGTGATGATGCATTAGTTATTGATGCTGGAGGAAAAGGGAAGGGGAAAGGAAAAGGGAAGAGAGGCCATGTTGGGACTGCGGAGGACCTCATATGAAGAGGTTCTGTCTCAAAAAGAAGAAAAAGGGAGGGAATAAACCTACTCCTGGTTCCTCAAAGGTATCGTCTAGTGCTCACATCATGGAAGAAGACGATGTTGTCTTTATGGTCGAAATCGAGGAAGTTGTTGATGAGGATGCTGATTGGTTGCCAAAGGATGTGTCGGTTGACATGAAGGTTGTCAAGTTGCTCGAAGAATGCTTTGGAGAAGCAGATGAGTTTGAGGGGGAGTTAGCTGAAGAATATGCTCACTTTTCTGACTCTGAAGATGAAGGAGACCATATCAGTCACATCCAGGAAGCCCAAGCTACAAACACTTGTGTTGAGTTGTTCGACTCAGGTGCCTCTCGCCATATCACTCCTTATTGCAATTCCTTCACCAATTTTAAATCCACCTCCCCCCACCCTCTCCGAACTACAAACCAGGGCAGTTTCTGTGCCACTGGCAGAGGAGAAATTGTTCTTGATCTACCGAACGGTGCCAGCACTTCTCAACTGCGACTAACAGAAGTCTTGTACTCACCAGAAGTTGGTTACACCCTCATATCCATTGGCTGTCTTGATGAAGCTGGTTTCTCCACCACGTTCTCAAATGGAAAATGTATCATCCAAGAGGGCAGCGGTACTTGTGTTGCTGAGATCCCTAGAAACTTGAATGGATTGTATAAGCTGGTGCATGAGGTCAATGGAGAAGTAAACACTGTGAGAGATGTACTCACCCTTGACATATTGCACTGACGTCTCAGTCACATCACTCCTGCAGCTGCAAAGAAGCTTGTTCATGATGGCCTTGTGACTGGCCTGCGGTTAGATGGCGACAGGCCAATCGACTTCTTCTGTGAGTTATGTGCTGCCGCCAAGGCTACACGACTTCCTATTGCGAAAGAGAGGAGTGGAGAACCATCAGATGCAATTGGAGGGGAGATCCACTCTGACCTGTGGGGACCAGCTAAGGTTGCAACAAAAGGAGGATAACTCTACTACATTACCTTCACTGATGATTTCTCTTGTTGGACTCACATCGAGTTCCTGGAGAAGAAATCAGACGTATTCAGAGCCTATAGAGAATTTGAAGCATGGTGCAGAACTCAATTTAGTGCATACATCAAGACCCTGCATTCAGACAGGGGAGGAGAGTATACCAGTACCGAATTCCAGCAATATCTGAAGTCCCAGGGCACTATACAGAAGTTGACTGTCCACAACACTCCACAACACAATGGTGTAGCAGAACGTCACAACCAAACAATCATTGAATGCATCTGCACACTACTCCATGGTCAGCCAATGCCTAAGTACTTATGGGCAGAAGCAGCATCTCACGTCATATAGTTGATGAACCAAACTGGGACAAGAGCAGTTAAGGAGAAGACCCCTTATGAGATGATACCAGAAGCATCCGGACTTGCAGGATTTGCAAGTGTGGGGAGACAAAGTCTGAGTGCATGACACGAGTGGGAATAAGCTCAGTGCATGAGCGAAAAAGAGAAAGTGGCTGGGATATGATGTTAAGAGCAACGGCTCAAGGATCTGGTTCCCAGACACTGGTGCTGTCAAAGTCAAGCGGAACTTTTGATTTGTCGGCAATGGTCATGCTAGTCTCGAGGGGAAGCAAGAAACCTCAGAAAACGTAAAAAACAAGACTCAAAGCAGTGACCTACCCACCAAAAATCCAAATCCCGACCCACCACTCGACCATCCCACTCCTATTCCTATCAAGAACCCACCACCTCCAGCAGATCCCACCACAGGAACTCCAGCAGACACCTCCCATGAGCCATGAAATGAGCTGTTGGCACTGGAACGTCCATGTCACACTTGAAATCCTAGTCAAAAAGCTTGTGAAATCCTTGAAGGTTGGGCAGTTATAGTTGCTGAAGAGGTCGAGTGGGAAGAGGTGTGGGCTTTTGTGTCAGAGACAGAGGACACAGAGGCATTGGAGCCTGTTAGTCTAAAGGATGCAATGAAGAGACTGGATTGGGAGCTGTGGAAGAGCGCTATAGAAGAGGAACTGGCGATGTTGGGAAATGCCAGGATGTGGGAACTTGTTGATCCTCCATCTGGCATCAATGTCGTCAGTGCCAAATGGGTATTCAGGGCTAAGAAGGATGCAGCTGGCAATGTAGTTCAATATAAGGCCCGCCTGGTTGCACAAGAGTTCTCCCAAGTGCCAAGCGTCGATTATTTTGATACCTATGCACCGGTGGCTTGACTCTCTTCGATTAGGGCAGTCCTTGCCATCGCTGCATTCAGAAACATGGAGATTCACCAGATCAATATCAAGGGAGCTTACCTAAATGGGAAACTCACTGATGATGAGATTATCTACATGCGCCAGCCCCCAGGATTTGAAAACCCTGCCTTCCCCAAGCATGTCTGCCATCTTGTGAAGACTCTGTATGGACTGAAACAGTCCAGTCATTGATGGTATCAACGCTTATGCAAAATCCTAGTGGATATCCTGGGTTTCTCATGGTATGATGTTGACAACAGTGTATTCTTCAAATGTGATGGAGATGACCTGATCATCATTCTCATACATGTTGACGACTGCACTATCACTGCGACAATGATCAAGCTTATCCAATGGGTCAAGAAGGGGATTTCAGAGCAGGTGGAGATCACGGATCTAGGAGAGATCCACTGGTTGTTGGGAATAGAGGTAAAGAGGGATAGGGTGAAAGGCATGCTTTCACTTTCTCAAAGGTCATATATTGATGCTTCTCTTCAAGCATTTGGTCTCGAAGATGCCAAGCCTCTCAGCATCCCCATGGACCCCTCAACATGACTCACCTCTGACCAATCACTGAAGTCTACTGCAGAGATTGCCTGCATGGCTAAGATCCCATACCAGGAGGTAGTTGGGAAGCTTATGTATGCAGTACTTGGAACCCATCCTGACATCATGTATGCTATCCAGGTCCTTTCGCACTTCACAAAGGCACCTGGCAATGCCCATTGGGAAGCTGTCAAATGGGTATTTCACTATCTCAAGGGGATACGTGATCTTTGGCTCACTTATGGTGGTACTGGAGACAAACTCGAGGGATACACCGATGCAGATGGTAACATGGCCGAGGACCATCATGCTACCTCTGGGTATGCGTTCATAATCAACAGTGGCACCATCTCTTGGAGCACCAAGAAACAGGAGCTCGTTACACTTTCCACTACTGAGTCTGAATATGTTGGTGCCATTCACGCTACAAAAGAAGCCTTGTGGCTTCATTCCCTTATATCTCAGGTCTTTGCATCTCAACTTCCCACCACAACACTTTTCTCTGACAATCAGTCTGCAATCGTGCTTGCTAGTGACCATCAATTTTACCCACACACCAAGCACATTGACATTCACTATCATTTTATTCATTGGGTTGTCAAAGAGGGACAGATTCGTTTGGTTTACTGTCCAACTGCAGAGATGGTTGCCAATATCTTCATGAAGGTGCTTCCTTCCCTGAAGGTTAAGCACTTCACAAACATGCTGGGTCTGGCTACAGCTTGAGGGGGAGTATCGGAGCGCAAGCATGTACCAGTCCACACAGCACATGTGCCATGATTTTGCGGGTGCCGTTAATACTAGACGTGCTGGACACATTTCTTATTGTTACCATTGACCCTTAGAGTATTTAACTAGACTGTCATTGTTCGTCTTGTGTCTTTCAGCTCTTGTTCCACACCACTCACAGTATAAATACACGACTGCATTTACAGGCACCTCAGTTCTTGTCTGTCTAATGAGTTACTGAGGTGAGCTACTTGAACTAATTCCTTACTATGTCACATACTTATATTCTACTTAGATTGTACTTATCTTTCAGGTACTCAATATATAGTTCTCATCCATCTAACGAGGTACTGAGATTGTACTTATCTTTCATGAGGTTGATGAGAGATTGGTTGCAGTTGGGTAGGGTTTGATAAATGACATTGCAATTGTTAGAGTGGTCATATTTGACAGTAACAATAGAGGCTATAATAATGATGATGAGGGCAATAGTAGCAGCTGAGAAGATAGCAATGTAAACTTGATGAGGGGTGACTAGTACTGGAGTGATAGCCAGGTTTGTGTTGACTAGGTCTGTGGTTTTATTGTGGCCTCTACCAGATTTTTTTTGAGTTTTATCCTCTTCTCCAAATAGGTTTACTCTGAGAATCTATCAAGATATTCCTGGATTGCCTCCTTTGCATTTGACAGGTGGGACTTCAGTAACCACTAATCTTCCTTGTCACTGTACCCTTTCCAATGGATGAGATACTGGATCCCTCTATCCTATTTCTGATGTCTTTGGATCTCTTTGACTTTCTATTCCTCCTTAGTATTAATGAGGTCTAGTGGTGGAGGTGGAGGCTTTTGTTGGATCAGAAACTTGAGTTTTCTCACTGGTGATAGGAGTGCCTCATTGAAGACATCATGAATAACCTACTGAGGTGGTAGCTTGAGCCAATAAACTCTATTTTCCAGTATTTCTAATACTGGAAAGGAGCCATATTGCCAATAGTTGAGTTTCTTGCTGGGTCAATTTATCATGATGTTGGATGCTTCCAACCATACACTATTCCCAACTTGATAGTGCCAGGCTCTCTTTTGTTTCCCATTATATGTGACTATCATGCTCTTCTAGTTTTGTTCTATGCTATCTGCTACAACTTTCTGTGTCTTGGTTAGACTAGCCACAAAATCCTTCACTATCACTACCAGCAATGATGCTACTGTGATCTCTTTCCACAGGTGTCTTTCATAGTTCAGGTAAAATGGAGAGTGGTGCATTGCTGAGTATTGCTTGTCATTGTAGTGGAATTTTGCTGCTATAAGCTATGACATCCAATTATTCTGATTATAGGATACATACTTCCATAAGAAGTTTTCAACTTCTTGATTGATCTGCTCTGTCTGTCCATCAGTTTGTGGGTGATAAGCAGTTGACAGGACCTGTTTGATCCTGAGAGCTTTATATAGACCTTTCATAAACTTTGATATGAATTATGGGCCTTGATCACTGACAATCTTTTTTGGCAAACTATATAACTTTCAGATCTGGTCCCGATATAGCATAGCAAGTTGTCCTGCTGTCAAGGAAGTGGTAGTGGATATTACTCATATCATCTTGGTGAACCAGTCCACAATAATAAGAATAGCATTATGTTTATCAGACAGTGGCAATGGGCCAATTAGATCTACTGAGATCTTCTTTCAGAGATGTGTTGGCACTAGTAGGGAGTGTATCAGAGCTATCTTTCATTCAGGATAGATCTGAGTCCCTTGGCAAATATTGCATCCTCCTATAAATTTCTTCATATCTTGTCATATGCTAGGCCACCAAAAGTCTCTTGATAGGGCCTCTAGTGTTTGATGTTGGCCTGGATGTCCTGCATCTGGTGTGTCATGAAATTCCTGCATAACTCTGGATTGTAGGTCATTTTCTGGTGGGACATAGGTCCTTTCCTAGTAGTAGATAATGTTATTGCTTTCCATAAATTCCTTAGAGGAGCTTTCCAACCCTCTAAGTACTTTGGTTTCTTGCATTCTGAGATCTCAGATTTGCTGTTCAATACTTGTGCTGATAAGGATTCTGAAACATACTTCTTGAAGTAGAATAATAGAGATAGTAGTTTCTTCTTTGATGGCTACCTTGCATATGAAGTGTTTCAAAAGCATGATTATCTTGTCTTCTTCTTCCCAATCAGGTTTGTCACAGTGAGAGAGAATGTCTGCTTTGGTGTTAGTCTTGTCTGGTACATGTCAAATTACAAAGTCATAATTCTGTTGTTTGAGATACCATCATATTTGCCTGCTGTTGAGTTTCTGTGGTTTTCTGAAATATTTCAAGTTCTTATAATCTATCCAAACCTTGAATGTTTCTCTTGTATCTAAGAGGTATTGTCTCCAAACCTGTAGTACTTCCATGACAGCAAGGAGCTCCTTATCATAGATCTCATAATTATGCTCTGCTGGGCTCATTGTATATGATATAAATACTACTGGGTGCTATTTACTATTCTGTTCTTGAGACAAGATGGCACCTATCACATATCCTGATGCATCTGTTTCAACTCAGAATTTACCATTGGGGCAAGGGAGCATTAGCACTGGTTCCTCAGTAATGTGCTGTTTCAGGATGTCAAATGCTAGTTGTTCATCATGTCTCCATTTCTATTCTGTTTTTTCTTTGAGTGCATTGAGTAGCCCTGCAATATGGCTAAAACCTTTGATAAACTGCCTATAGAAGTTGATGAAGCCTAAGAAACTCTCTACTCCTTTGACATTAGAGGAGATACTTCAGTTTTTGATGGCTTCAATTTTCTGTTGTTCCATTTCTACCTTTCTGTTCCCTACTTCTACTCCCAAGATAGGTACTTTCAATACTCCAAATTCACACTTGGATTATTTAAAGTAAAGGTTGTGTGTGGCTGTGATTTTTAGGAATCTTAATGTTCTTTCCTGGAGTTTCTTCTCTGTTTGAGCTAGAATTATGAAATTATCCATATAATTTATCAATGTGCCATCATAGATTATTTCCCAGAAGATGGTGGTCATCATTCATGAAAAGATAGCAGAGGAGTTACATAGACCAAAGAATATGACCATGAGCTTGAATAGGCCATGATTGGTTAGGAATGCCACCTTCTATTCATCTCCTTTCTTAATATAGACATTGTTGTATCCCCAAATAATGTCAAACTTATTGAACAGTTTGGTGTTTTTTAGGCAATCTACAACTTCACTAATGAGGGGAATGGGTGTTTTGTCTTTGACTGTGTACTGATTGATTTTTCAATAATCCTGTACCAATCATTTTGAACCATCTTTCTTGGGTATGAAAAAGCATGGGACAGCATATTGTGACTTTGATATGCATATTCTTCCTGACTTCAAATTTTTGTCAATAAATATATTGAGTTCTTCTTCCTTTTTCAGAGTTATGGAGTAAATCTTAGCATAGAGTTTGAAGGGAGCATTGTCTACAAGGTTAATCTCATAGTCCTATTGGGTATAATCTGAGAGTCAGTCAAAATTGGTTTTGTTGAACAGGTGGATATACTCCTTCATGTAAGTTGGTCAGTCTACTGCCATAGTTGAATCTGGTTATTTTTCTTCTTCCTTATCTAACTCTTGAGCTTGGAGTTTTTGAATATAGGGCTCAATGCATATATCATATTGCAACTAGGTAGGTATCTTGTAAACTTGATGATACTGTTTTTCCAGTTGATTTCAGAATTGTGATGAGTTAGCCAATCATGTCCCAGAAATATGTCTGCTGAGTCTAACATCATGATTACTGCTTCAATCTGTTTCTGGTGACCATGGGTATTGAGAGTAATATTGGCATAGTGCATGATTAGTTTGTGACCACTGGGGGTCCTGTCTATGTTAAAGACTTCAAAAGGGTTGTTGACTGGTTTTATTGGGATCCCTAGCTTCTTAACTTTATCTTCTGATATGCATGTATGGGTATATTCTGAGTCAATGAGAGCTTTAACCATAGCTTGTTAGTTTACTGTAAGCATAGTGAGGAGTTCATGCTGAGAGTTTTGTCATTGGGGAATAATGTATTGTGGAGTATATAAAATAGAAACTCTATAGTTATAGGCCCAAAAGTTTGCATGTCTTACTTTGAGCCTTCTGGAAAACCCTTCTCCTTGGCCTTTTCCTTCTCTTCTGGTATTTCTGTTATAACTCTAATACCTAGTTTGTTACATCATGGTGCTCAGCAATATTTTGAGATGTGGCCAAATTTGCCACAATTGTAATATTGAGATTTATTAGCTAGAACATGTGTGGTCTTTGGTTTGGGGCAGTTCTTTGCAATGTAGCCAAATTTGCCACAGCTATAACACTTGGGGTTTCCTTTGTCAGAGTAATGGGGGGTTATGCATCCAATTTCTATTGGTTGTCCTTGTTCTCTATATGTGATACCACTTTCTATAGTATATTGTCACTTCAGTTCTGCAAATTCATATCCTTTTTCTACAGTGCTGATTGACCATTTAATGTAACTGGTAGGCTGGTAGTCAGAGAGGTATTTCATGATAGTTTTGATAATATTAGGATGAACTGTTAAATTCTGGATGGGATAGAGAGAGAATAGATACAGAAAGGTCAGAAAGAGTCAGAGACAATCTATGTGAAGACAGAGACAGAGACAGAGGCATGAGATCAGAGAAGTCAGAAGAAGTTGGGAATAGACCTTGGCTTTAGCTTATATGCTGTGCTGTTCTACTGTCAATGGTCCAATTTAGGAATAAGAGAAAAAAAACTTAGAGGACTTAGAAGACAAGATAGTTTAAAGTCAGAATAATCAAGAATGTCAAACTAAGTCAATTATTAGACTGGAGAATACATGACAGTAATCCACTACTTATATACCTATAGAAAATGTTGGAAAGTGATAAACAAGAAAGTAGAATAAACAGAAAACTATGCAATACAACAGGCATGTGATAGAGACAATAAAGAGATAATGAAGAGGTATAACATAGTATGAAACATGAGCATATAGAGAGAAATGAGCAGTGATATATGAAGTATAAATAAAATCATAAAAGGCAGGTGTAATATAAAAGGAAACATGAAGGCAGAATGGAAACTATTGGTATTGAGCAGAAAGATATAGAAAGGAATAAGAACTGATAATTGATGGGAATAAAAGGTAAACAGAATCAAACAGAAGATAAGTAGAAGTGTACAGGAATATTTGAAAACAAATAATATACAAAGAAATGGGAAGATATAAAATAGTAGGAATAGAAACAGAATAATTTAGAAACAGTTGGTATTAGTTGGGCTTGTCCAGAAATGTATGAGCTGTAACATAAACATACTTCTTGAGTAAGAAGAGAGCATGGCCATTATCTGTTTTGGCCTTTCTTTTGAGGACTTTGAACTCAATCAGGAAGTTCTGGATGTGCATTCTTCCTTGCTTAAATTCTTTAATTCTCCATTCTGCTTCTCCTTGTCCCATTCTATCTGAGAACCTATTTTCCAGTTCCTTAGACCAATTTTCCCAATTGAATGTTCCCTACCAATTCTCTTTTAACATGTCTTTTATTGTTACTGAGGCATATGACCCTGCTGTTTCTCCTTTTATCTTGGCAAGGATTACTGTAACTCAGTGTTGATTAGCATCAATATTGTTTCCTGTGATGTAGAACATCACACCTCTCCACCAATCCTCCTATTTCAATCTTGTTCCATTGAAGTACCCTGGTTTGGGCACAAATGACTTGTTCTGGGTCTGTACTATCTGTGTGACTGGTGCTTGGGGCTGTTTTGTGTCCATTCCTTTGTGTTCTTGAGACATTTCTGAGCTGCTTGATTCTCCTGTGTCTATTTCTTCTACTGATGATTGTTGACTAATGCTGAGTGACCCTAATGCTGCTGATAGGTGTTCTAATGCTTGAGCAGATTCTCCTTCTGCTTTTTCATGTCTAGACTTGGGTTCTTCTTCATCTGTTCCTGACAATTCTTCTGGTGTCTCATTGTCTCATTCTTCTTGTAATAACTGCTGGACATATTCTTCATCTGCCAATTGTTCAGCTATACTTGCTGCTAGTGCTCATTGTCATTTCCTTCTGGCAGGATCATTCTCTCCATAGGACTGATGTCATTTATGCCTTTATTCCATTTGGCAAGGTAAGTTGGTGATGCTTTACCAAATGTTATGACCTTAAGAGCTAACTCAGGTTGCAATGTTGGCAAAGGCTTGAGGGCATTCAAGGGGAAAGTACAATTGGTAAAGCATAAAGAGTACAGTGCTCTACCTAAGGCATTTATACTGGAGACACAAGATAACACTGAGTGAACAGGAATAGAGAGCACAGAGTAATACCAGGTAATATAAAATAACCACTACAGTCTACTATGGTTCATGGAACTATCCAGAGTAAA
>KQ963098.1:0-11041 GCA_001563735.1 Leucoagaricus sp. SymC.cos
GTATGCAAACTATGGCTAGTTGGAGCAAAGAAGTTGAAAGTGGAGGTTGATGCAAAATATATCAAGGAAATGATCAACTGACCTGATATCCATCTGAATGTGGTGATGAATTAGTGGATTGCAGTGATCTTGATGTTTGATTTTGAGCTAGTACATGTGCTGGTGAGTAGACATAAAGGTCCAGATGGGTTGTCTAGACAGAGAAAATTAGAGGACAGAAGTGACAATGATGAGGGTGAAGAGGTGGTAGAAGAGTAAATTGATGAGATTTTGGGTTGCAGTGTGTAGGCAGTGGCAATAGCTCAAGATGGAGCATTGGTGTTGGTAGTAGAGACAGTTAAGGATGGTGAGGGCACTATTCTGAAAGAGAGAGCCAGAGTAGATGTTGAGGAGTTAATGATTCTGAGCATAAAAGAAACATGTAAGAAAGATCTGAAGCTAGACTAGATCAGAAAGTTTTTAGAGATGATGAACATGCCAGAAGAACTCACTATGAAGGCCAGAACATATTTCCTCAAACACACCAGCAAGTTCTTCATATAAGATAGATGTCTGTGGAGGAAGGAGATGAGAGCAGACATCAGGTGGTGGTAATGGACACATGAGAAAGATTGCAATTATTGATAGAGTCACATGACCAATTGGGACACAAAGGACTCTATGCAACATGACACATAATTTACAACCATTTCTGGTGGCCAACTCTCAACAACAACATCTGCTGGTTCATCAAGACCTGCTATCAATGTTAAATTCAGTTAAATGAGCATGTCATTCTCTCATCCACTGTCCAACCTCCTATGCTTCTTTTTTGCAAGGCATACAATGACATGATGCACATGTTCTCTTCACATGGCCACAAGTCTATTGCTCAAGCATGCTGTAGTCTCACAGAGTAGCCAGAATAGTGAGCTCTCACATGTGAAATGGGTCAGACTCTCAGTTCCTTTATATTTGAGGAGATTCTGTGTAGAAATACAGTATTTGACATATCTGTATATCACCTTACAACTCTCAGTCAAACAGCACAGTGGAGAGAACTCATTGCACAATCTGAGATACTCTGGTAAAGGCTTATAACAGCAACATTTGAAAATGGTATAAACATGCCCCCTATGTCTTTTGGACAGACTGAGTCACTATGCAAAGATCTACAGGCCTCACTCCTTACTATGCTACCCATGGTGTTAAGCTGCTCCTCTTCTTTAATATTACTGAGGCTACCTTCTTGACATTATTTCCTCTGGATCCTAAATTATCAGATGCTGAACTCATTGCCATTTATGCCTGTGCTCTGGAGAAATGTGATGAGAACCTAGCTCACATTTACAAAAGGGTACTCACTGCATGTTACATATCAATTTGTGACTTCAAGAAATAGCATGTAAATCAAATCTGTGACTACAACTTTCCTCTAGGCACTCTTGTTCTCATTCTAAACAAGAGAATTGAGTCTGACATGAGAAAGAAGTGTCATCCTCAATACTTTGGTTCTATGATTATAGCAAAATGGCTGTATAGCAGAGCATACCTTCTGGTGGAGGTTAACAGAGCAATGTTAATGCTGAAATTTACAGCCTTTATGTTGATCTCCTATCATTTACAATTGTGAAAGAAGCTGCAGATAACAGAATTTGGAGATAAAGAGGACTTAGAGGAGATAGATGATATAGAGGAGTAGGAGGTATTGGTAGCAACTGAGGACAGTTGCATTCTCAAAGAAAGGGTGAAGTGTAAACTGAAAATTCACACATTTGCTATTTCATTTGAGAGCATGCCATTGATCTAAATCAAGTCCTATATTATCTGAAATATATGAAAGCTACTGTATCAGCTAAGAAGTTATAGTTGTGTCAGCCAGAGATATTTGTGGTGAGAAGAGTGTGTATATACAAGGGGCAGAAGCCAGATGAGATGATGGTGGGAAAGATCTTGAGATAGTTGGAGTGAAGAAATATGTCAGAGATGAGGGGATTTCTGAGAATGGCAGAAATAGTCAGAAACTGGATAAAGTCATTTGCAGAGATGTGCAACCCACTTACCAGGTTGACAAGAATAACAAAAGAGGAGTTCAAGTGGGGAGAAAAGTAGAGAATAGCAATAGAAGAGATGAAGAAATGTGTTGCAATATGTGAAGCAATCTGACCAATTGACCATGCTCTATCTTACAATATCATTCTTTCTGTTAACACATCCATCATTGCCATAGGATATATACTGGCTCAGCTAGATGCACAGAACAGACAATGCTCTATAAGATTTAGATCTATTGCTTGGAACGAGTGCATAGCACAGTATTTTCAGTCCAAACTTAAGCTCTACAGTTTCTTTTGGGCACTAAAAGTATGCAAACTATGGCTAGTTGGAGCAAAGAAGTTGAAAGTGGAGGTTGATGCAAAATATATCAAGGAAATGATCAACTGACCTGATATCCATCTGAATGTGGTGATGAATTAGTGGATTGCAGTGATCTTGATGTTTGATTTTGAGCTAGTACATGTGCTGGTGAGTAGACATAAAGGTCCAGATGGGTTGTCTAGACAGAGAAAATTAGAGGACAGAAGTGACAATGATGAGGGTGAAGAGGTGGTAGAAGAGTAAATTGATGAGATTTTGGGTTGCAGTGTGTAGGCAGTGGCAATAGCTCAAGATGGAGCATTGGTGTTGGTAGTAGAGACAGTTAAGGATGGTGAGGGCACTATTCTGAAAGAGAGAGCCAGAGTAGATGTTGAGGAGTTAATGATTCTGAGCATAAAAGAAACATGTAAGAAAGATCTGAAGCTAGACTAGATTAGAAAGTTTTTAGAGATGATGAACATGCCAGAAGAACTCACTATGAAGGCCAGAACATATTTCCTCAAATACACCAGCAAGTTCTTCATATAAGATAGACGTCTGTGGAGGAAGAAGATGAGAGCAGACATCAGGTGGTGGTAATGGACACATGAGAAAGATTGCAATTATTGATAGAGTCACATGACCAATTGGGACACAAAGGACTCTATGCAACATGACACATAATTTACAACCATTTCTGGTGGCCAACTCTCAACAACAACATCTGCTGGTTCATCAAGACCTGCTATCAATGTTAAATTCAGTTAAATGAGCATGTCATTCTCTCATCCACTGTCCAACCTCCCATGCCTCTTTTTTGCAAGGCATACAATGACATGATGCACATACTCTCTTCACATGGCCACAAGTCTATTGCTCAAGCATGCTGTAGTCTCACAGAGTAGCCAGAATAGTGAGCTCTCACATGTGAAATAGGTCAGACTCTCAGTTCCTTTATATTTGAGGAGATTCTGTGTAGAAATACAGTATTTGACATATCTGTATATCACCTTACAACTCTCAGTCAAACAGCACAGTGGAGAGAACTCATTGCACAATCTGAGATACTCTGGTAAAGGCTTATAACAGCAACATTTGAAAATGGTATAAACATGCCCCCTATGTCTTTTGGACAGACTGAGTCACTATGCAAAGATCTACAGGCCTCACTCCTTACTATGCTACCCATGGTGTTAAGCTGCTCCTCTTCTTTAATATTACTGAGGCTACCTTCTTGACATTATTTCCTCTGGATCCTAAATTATCAGATGCTGAACTCATTGCCATTTATGCCTGTGCTCTGGAGAAATGTGATGAGAACCTAGCTCACATTTACAAAAGGGTACTCACTGCATGTTACATATCAATTTGTGACTTCAAGAAATAGCATGTAAATCAAATCTGTGACTACAACTTTCCTCTAGGCACTCTTGTTCTCATTCTAAACAAGAGAATTGAGTCTGACATGAGAAAGAAGTGTCATCCTCAATACTTTGGTTCTATGATTATAGCAAAATGGCTGTATAGCAGAGCATACCTTCTGGTGGAGGTTAACAGAGCAATGTTAATGCTGAAATTTACAGCCTTTATGTTGATCTCCTATCATTTACAATTGTGAAAGAAGCTGCAGATAACAGAATTTGGAGATAAAGAGGACTTAGAGGAGATAGATGATATAGAGGAGTAGGAGGTATTGGTAGCAACTGAGGACAGTTGCATTCTCAAAGAAAGGGTGAAGTGTAAGGAAGGCTACCTGGCTAGTAGAATAGCCTCTCAATTTTGATTATATTATTTATTTTTATTTGTATAGTATAGTTCTCATTTTTCTCTAATATCTTACATTATTGTCCCTCTTTTTACTTTTGTATTTGGTTTCAAAAAAGCATCCATTACTGTTTACATATATATAAAAGTTCAACTACTGTGCTTAACATATATATATATACTACTACTACTCTGCAAATAATTGTCTTATCTCATTGTCAGTTGTTACAGCCTCAGAATATCTATCTTTTTTTTATCTCATAGCTCACAACCTCTTTCAAACTTATTAAACCAACCTTTACTACATTATTGTTTATGAGTTCAATGAATATTGTGTCCATTATATTTTGAAAGGTAGCTAGAGAGTTTGTCATTCTGAAAAATATAACTATAGGTTTGAAAAGTCCAAAAGCAATATGAAAGGCAGCTTTTCATTCATCTTTCTTTTAAATTTGGATGTTATTGTATCTATATCAGATATTGAGTTTGGTGAAATAATGCACTTCTTTGAGTTTGTCTATAATCATCAAATTATAGAAAATAAAATAGGCATTTTTGATGGTGTGGTCATTCAAGTAATAGTAGTCCTGGCATGAATGTAGTTTTCTGTCTTTTTTTTCTACAAAGAAGAAAAGAGAGGCTATTAGAAATTCAGATTTACAAATATATCTTTTTTTGATGTTTTTATCAATGAACTCTTTTAAGATTTTCATCTCTAGAGGGGATAGTTGATAGGGTTTAAAGGTGATCAGCTTAAAAGAATCTTTGAAGTTGATTTTATAATCATAAGATTGTGAAGGAAAATAGCAATCAGATTTCTTCTTGTTGAAGATTGTTAGATAGTCATGAAATTTCAAGGGTACTAGTTGCATAGAGGATGTTTTTTTTGCATCTTTGTTTGTAGTGGTAAGTTGAGTGGCAATTGTGACTTTATAGTTTAGTTCTAAAAGAGTGAGATTAATTTAATTCGATTCTAATTTAATTGAAAAATAATTTGAATTGAGGTAGTTGGAATAGTTTAATCTTAAGTTGTCTTCCTAATGATGTGAAGATTGTCCATCTTCATGAAGGCTAGCAAGTTAGTCTAGGTTGAGCAATATAATATTGGTTGGTAGATAGAGTGTATGAAGGAGTTCTGCATAGAGGTTTTCATTATTTCTCTATTGAAATATTTGTTTTTGCTAGTTGATGTCTAGATTGTGTTGTTTGAGAAAAGGAATTCTTAGAATAAGGGTTTTTTCTGATAGTTGAGTTATGAGTATTTTTACATATTTTTGAGTTAATTTTCATGTTGAGATTAACATAGGCTTTGACTGTGGATTTGGGAGTTGAACTTCTATCAGCATATCAAAGAGTGATTGGAAATTTTAGGGGATGTTGAGTGAGTGAGTGTTTTTTTACAAAGTTTATATTGATGAAATTTTCTTGAGTATCTGAGTCAATTAAAGCAGTGATAGATGAAGGAGATTGACAATTTTATATAATATCTAAAGAAAGATGAATGAATGGATTTGAATTGGTGCACAGTGCTATTACAATATCCAAATATAAAGTTTGATCACTTCAAGGTACAGGTAGGTCCATATTTAAAAATCTGAAAATGTTGCTTTAACTGCATCACAATGTTTCTCTGTCATATTCTCTATGATGTTCACTGCTGTTTGGGCCATGTCAATGGCATTCATGGCTCAAGTGATCAGTTGAAGAATAGGAGTCTATAAAGATCAACAAAGTTGAGGGTGTGAGATAGGTCAACAGAGATGTTGCTGTTGACATGATCTTCTAAGAGAGCAGTTGTAAGTATAATATCCTCTTCTTCTACATTCAAAGCATTCTTCTTTTAGAAAATATTGTTGTTCAGCTGGTGTAAATACTGCATTGAAAGTAGCATCAGTGATAGTATATACCTCATTTGTCTCTGGATAGACTAATTCTTCTTCTTTCTGATCCAATAGTGTTGTGCTAGCTACAACTTTGATAACTGTCATGGTCAGCAGGTGCTATCTATCAGCAGCTTGCTACCAGCTGCTGGTATCCTAACAGCCTTCCCAGAGTTGGTCAGGGTCCTAGAACAGCTATAAGGCATTTATTAGAACCTAGATAGGATGCATGAGAAATAGTTTCGAGAGGCCTTCCTTGTTCATCTCACTACTATACTAATTGCTATAGCCCCAATATGGCTTTGATAGAGAATTTTATATATAACATAGCCTGTAGACAATTGCAGAAAGTGGCCTCTGTAATAGTAATTTTGATGTATATCTGTTGCAAAGTAGACAGCAGGAAAGTATTAGATGATAAAGTGGAAGTAGACTGACTTACATGTGGTATGACCTCTATCTAAGAATAGGTTACCTTTTCCAAACATCAAGAAGAGTCACTCATGTCCTATGATATTGTTGATTATTGTTCACTGAGCTTAGCATCTACTATCATCTCTATCTTACTATTCTACACAAGAATGTCAGTACTACAGCAATCTACAGTATTCAACATGAAGCTGTATATATATGAATTCCCAGTTGAAAATGTCCATATTTTGAATACCCATATGGTACAGTATTACAACTAGGAGAAGAGTAGAATGAATAAGAAGAAAGTTTATTACAAAAATATTATAATTTGGCATTTGAGCAGGAGAAGGCAAAGGACTCAGTAGTAGATGTTTTAGTTCTTCAAGCTCAAAGTAGGTAACTGTAGTTTCTCTAGATTATCTGTTTTTATCTAATAAATCAATTCAGTTTGGCTTAATGAAAATCCTCAAGAGTACATCTCAAGTAATATTAATACAATAACAAACCATCTGCAGACATATTGGCTATGAGATGCAACAGTAGACCAAATGGTCAATGAGTGCAGTATTGAAATAAAGATTTGACATAACTCAAAGGCAGCTGGATTGATTTCAAACCAAGCAAGCTTTCCAACAATTAGTGTTATAGATTCCTGCATATGCTTTCATCCCTACTCTGCTCCACCTCCTTTGAGCCATCAACTATTATTGGCAGGTCTTCCTTCAGAGACATCTTTTAATAGTCACTCAGCAGATGCAAATACCCTTGATTCTCTTCTGGAACCAGGAGATTCTATTTTACAGATCAGTACTGCTTTAAGCACCTATTTATCTTATCAGGATCTTCAGCTAATTTCCCAACCTAGCTCTCATATTAGCCCATCATCTGATGTACCACATCTCATACATGAGTCCCACATATTTAAATAGACAGATATACTCAAGCAAATATTTGAGCAATCACTCTTACAGTTAGTTACTGAATGTGATCTCCTGTTTAATTTTGTACATGTAAATGGACTGAGGAGGATTTGCAGCAGCTATGATAGGTGGAGGTGGAGATCTTGCTAGTGGTAGTGAAGGTAGAGGTCCTGCTAGTAGTAGTAGAGATAGAAGTTCATGTCCAATTTTAATATAATGTTCATAAGTTCATAGTGTCAAGGTCAAAGACACAACTAGTAAACAACAAATTGCAGAGACTTTTTTAAATGATATCAACACTATCTACCAGACTCTAACAAGCAGAGACAGTTGTCAAAAGGAGGGGGACAATAATAGCTGTGCAGAAGATACAGAGAAGAAGAACAAAGAGAGAGGTTCTTCAGGAGGTCAGGGTGGATATAGTATTACACTTTATTGTTATGGTAGTTGTAGAATAGGGTTAAGCATTACTGTGATTGCAGTTGCTGTTAAAGAAATAGAAAAGTCTTGTGAAGAAGTGTCAAGTATGAGATTTTGCAAAGATAGTATGACAGGTTGATTTGATAGTACTGTAGAGGTTTCTTGATGATTTTCTGTGCTGTCATATTCTGATTGTTTGTTGTCTTTGTCTTCATTTTCTTTGTCTTCTTCTTTTTCCTCTTCTTTACTTTTCTCTTTTTTTTCTTCTTGTTGTGATTTATTATCTATTTTAGGAGATAGTTATGTCTCAGACTGTCTAAGTGTGTTATCCTGTTTCTGTAACAATATTATGCCTTGTTGAAGGACTTCTTGCAGTGTTTGATCTGTTTCAGAGTAAGGTGAGAGTGTGTGTAATACTTGCTAATGCAATTGATGTTGTGAAGGAACTGAAGTTAGTAGTGAACATATTCTTAAGGTTCCAGAGAGAGTTTGGAAAAAGGGAGAGAGAGTTTGGGAGATTGTTGATAGTCTAGCATGAAAGATATTAGAGTGGGGTGTAGAAGTAGTTGGTAACAAATATGAAGGTTTTGGTATAGATTCATTGTCTTCCAAGGTTGACAGCACTCAAAATTATCTAGAAAAAATCTTGAAAGAGAAAGGCTTGTCAGGCCAAGTGCAACTAACTCTAGATAATGAAAAGGCTTCTTTCACAGTGAAGTACAACTAAATGCTTGTTTTGATTAGCTAAATAACAACTTTTGATAGAGAGAATAGTGACAGATAGCTTAGAGCTGAGTTGAGTCCTAGTGAGTTTAATCTTTTGTTATCCATATTAGAGATTGTTCACTTAGAACAGTCCCAATAAGGCTGTCTATACAGACTTAGGCCTCACTGAGTAGACTAAGAGAAATACTTAGAGGCTAACCTTGTCCAAATATAGAGTCCAAATAATTGAGGTATATAGCTAAACAAGATTAAACTAATTAACTTTATGTATACACAGGCTTATATACTAACTACCATAAAAAGGCAACTTACAAAAATAAATATGTATCAAAAGCATTCACAGTATAACACTCCTAGATTTTGCTAGTTTCTGCCACCTTCTTGTTGTCATGATTATGTTTTACAATTCACTAAGCTCTCTTAGCTTTTCTCCTTTTTAAAGCAGCTGATTTTGTGACCAAAGAGCTTAATCTCATCCTAGAAAATCCTTAGTACAATGTCAAGAAACACAATTTACATAAGAACTGACCTCTGAATACTTTTTGTAGATTAGAGCTATAATAACTGCAATCTAATAAGAAATAGATAACAGAACAGTCTAATCTAGAATTATAAAATCAATTTCTTACTGAGATTTATCCTATTTAAACATACAAGAGCCACTATTAAACTAACCAGAAATAGCTGAAAAGATTGACCAGCTCTAATTGCTTGTAGATGAAGATACATATGAGATATCAAATATTTCCCTGGATGCAGTATGAGCTCAGACTAGTTCCTCCAGCATTATCACTATTGCCATTGAGAAGCACATTGTAAGCATATTTTCTAAAGTTACTGATAGATTTGCTAAAAAGACTGGCTCCAATGAGTAGAAGGAGGTTTGTTATCATAATAAGAAAAATCATCAGAGCTGGAATAAAAAAATCAGGAGATATTCTAGTTTGGCAATAAGAGCTGGCTCACCTGTCCCACTATATGTAAATGGACTGAGGAGGATTTGCAGCAGCTATGATAGGTGGAGGTAGAGGTCTTGCTAGTGGTAGTGAAGGTAGAGGTCCTGCTAGTAGTAGTAGAGATAGAAGTTCTGCTGGTAGTTGTAGAGGTCCAGATGGTAGTTGTGTCAATAAGAGTGTGAGAATGAGGAGTGAGAGGATCAAGAGAGTGTGTGAAAGTAATAGAGCTAGTGGTATTGCTAAAGGTTGTATAGCAGAGAATAACAGAGACAGTTGTCAAAAGGAGGGGGACAATAATAGCTGTGTAGAAGATACAGAGAAGAAGAACAAAGAGAGAGGTTCTTCAAGAGGTCAGGGTGGATATAGTATTACACTTTATTGTTGTGGTAGTTGTAGAATGGGGTTAAGCATTACTGTGATTGCAGTTGCTGTTAAAGAAATAGAAAAGTCTTGTGAAGAAGTGTCAAGTATGAGATTTTACAAAGATAGTATGACAGGTTGATTTGATGGTACTGTAGAGGTTTCTTGATGATTTTCTGTACTGTCATATTCTGATTGTTTGTTGTCTTTGTCTTCATTTTCTTTGTCTTCTTCTTTTTCCTCTTCTTTACTTTTCTCTTTTTTTTCTTCTTGTTGTGATTTATTATCTATTTTAGGAGATAGTTATGTCTCAGACTGTCTAAGTGTGTTATCCTGTTTCTGTAACAATATTATGCCTTGTTGAAGGACTTCTTGCAGTGTTTGATCTGTTTCAGAGTAAGGTGAGAGTGTGTGTAATACTTGCTAATGCAATTGATGTTGTGAAGGAACTGAAGTTAGTAGTGAACATATTCTTAAGGTTCCAGAGAGAGTTTGGAAAAAGGGAGAGAGAGTTTGGGAGATTGTTGATAGTCTAGCATGAAAGATATTAGAGTGGGGTGTAGAAGTAGTTAGTAACAAATATGAAGGTTTTGGTGTAGATTCATTGTCTTCCAAGGTTGACAGCACTCAAAATTACCTAGAAAAAATCTTGAAAGAGAAAGGCTTGTCAGGCCAAGTACAACTAACTCTAGATAATGAAAAGGCTTCTTTCACAGTGAAGTACAACTAAATGCTTGTTTTGATTAGCCAAATAACAACTTTTGATAGAGAGAATAGTGACAGACAGCTTAGAGCTGAGTTGAGTCCTAGTGAGTTTAATCTTTTGTTATCTATATTAGAGATTGTTCACTTAGAACAGTCCCAATAAGGCTGTCTATACAGACTTAGGCCTCACTGAGTAGACTAAGAGGAATACTTAGAGGCTAACCTTGTCCAAATATAGAGTCCAAATAATTGAGGTATATAGCTAAACAAGATTAAACTAATTAACTTTATGTATACACAGGCTTATATACTAACTACCATAAAGTGAATATAAAATAGCACATCAAATAATATTGATATATTTGTGAACTGCTCTTATTCCACTTTCAGGTTTTGGTCATAAGGACCAGTGACCTGAAAATGTCAACAGGAAAAATTGCAACTCAGTGAGTTTATCTTTATCTTTGAAGTCAACAGTGAATGGACACAATTTCTCTTCTATGCTTGTACATTGCAGTATCTCATTGTGTAGGCTGTCATAGGACAGATTGATACAATT